>DWQX01005205.1:0-13431 GCA_018245475.1 Pharmacophagus antenor
TCCGCTTCCCACTACGCTAGAGCTCGTGTTCGGTTCACCCGCCGCCCGCAGCTGCGGCGGGCTTGACCCCGTGCGCCGGAGTGGGGCGTCGTGGTCTGCCGGTCTCCCGCCACACAGACGAAGCACTTCCGCAGCGAACATTGCCGCGTCGACGCCCGCGCCGATCGTCCCTCGTTCCGCCCGGCGGCAGCGAATGGCTCGCCTTGCGAGTCGTGCGACTCGTGCCGTTTCCATATCCCGAACACAGATTTCGGCCGGCGGTAATAACTAAAAGGGTGGTTGGAATTCCTTTTTTTCGCCAATTATGCAGTCAAGCGCGAGCCGCCGGCGGTACTCGCCGGCGTGGACGTGGTGATCTGCTGTTATAAAATGGTTGATCAAAGCAAGGGTACACTATAACGATGGACCGAATTGGACCGCTCGGTGTTGGTCGCGGTTAGCCGCGCCACCGTTCGTTGCGGACATCATTGCGGGCGAGGCCCGCGCGACGACCACGATAACGGTCTAAGCAAGAGTCGACCAGTTTTAAATTAGTTCCGTTTCGCATCTCAGAAAGGGTCAATACCGTTATTAGAGGCCGGCGTGGCGTATCCGACGTCAGAGGCGCTAGCCACGCGTGGCACGTGTAACTGATTCCCTCTCGTCTTGTTGCAGGTTTCACGCAAGCGGTGAGTACCGTTCTCGGCTCCTTTGACCGCCTAGTCGCAAACATCGGTGACCGCGTCCGGGCGCTTGCGGCGTTCGATTACCGCAAGTACGCTCTAATTGCGGCCGGGAAGACGAGGATGCGTAATTGGCCACCGCCCTCAGCTTTCACCTGCCGCCGTAACGGCCTTGTTTTTTCTTTTCCGGCAGACGTACGCGCGGGTCGCGAGTGGCGCATATCTACGATCTCGTTTGTCGCTTAACATCTGATGGAATCGGAAACGGTGTTCCGATGCTAAAGCGAAAATCACAATATTTAATTTCCGAACTGTTTATATTGGTGTTGTAGATTCATTGCCACTATCTCTTATAACAACTTGTAAATCACTCAATCGAGTTCCACTCAGTTGCAATCCAAACCTGACCCAGTAAGGTACAGCAAGGTACGGCTGGCCCGCCGGTTCATAAGCCGCTCGGCGGGCTGTGGTGAGCTGTGCTCGGAGTTTTACTGGAGGACCGAACCAGCAACGAGGTGAACCGACGGAGGACGGAAGTCGTCGACGAAGCCCACCAGATAAGCGAGCTGAAGTGGCAGCGTGCCGGCCGTGTCAGTCAGGGGAACGAGGTCGGGAGCGGAGGCCGCAGATGTACAGAAGTAGGGTAGGACGCCCGCAGAGTGAGGGAACGACGACTTACGTAGGGGGGCTGAAGCCCGTGCTCAGTGGCGTCCACTTCACTACAGGCCTGTGGCCAGCAGTGGAACGATACAGGCTGATGGTGTATCATCAGCCCAATGAGACGTTGTTACCCGTTTGTGTCTACTTCACCGGCAGCAGCAGCCGGGCTACGATGCGCCGTACGTGGGGCAGCAGCCGCAGAGTCGCGGGCTGGGCACCGGCGCCGCCGTGGGGATGGGCTTCGGCGCGCTCGCGGCCGGCGGGCTCGCCGGCTACGCCCTCGGCGGCGGCTTCAGCGGCGACAGCCCGCCCACGGACGAGGTAAAGAGCACAAGCCTGACGTAGGCGCCTCGCGCCCACGTAGCGGCCGCGTGCCACCGGGTCACGATTCCTGCTCCAAATGGTATAGGTACAGATGTGCGAACATGGTCGGCCGGCGCCCCCCAGCGCATCCTGCACCGTACGCAGAGCCGCCTCCTATCACAGCCGCGGTAGGTTGTGTTCGCAGTTTATTTAAGTTTGTTTTTGTCGAACCCTCACCTATGTATGCGAAGGTCGGTAGAGGGGTTGACACCACTTTGTGAACGTTGTAGCATTAGCGCTTTGCATCATTGGCCGCGGCGGAGCCCGATCACGTTCTTAGAAATACCTCCATAGTATAACTCGGAAGTTTGCGATAATGGTGTAGCTGCAAACGATGTCCCTACGGCAAGGTGTCTAGAAATATAACTCTCCGCGTCGCATTTCAAGATGGCGAAGCACGCGTCCGAGAAGCGTCGATCGAGCAAAAGCTTACAATGTAATGCGTAAAGAAAGTGCCGACGTGTGCTGTCTCACTGTTGACGGAGTCGCACGTACAAGTTGCGGCGGCGGCGGGTTTTATTATTATCTATACGTAAGCACTGAATCGCATAATGTAACACGAACACTCTACCCCCAGGCGCACGTGCAGAGGTTCAGCGAGAGCGGCGACTTTGGCGGCGACGACTGGATTGAGTAAACCGATCCCCTCCCCCCTCCCCCCACACACACACATACACACACACACACTCGATCACGTTGAGAAACTGTTCTAAACGATCATCGCGCGTGAAATACACACACACACACACCTAAGTCGGCCGATTGTGTGCAGCACGCCCACAAGCACACAATGCAGACGGCGCGAACAATACGCTATCGCGCTTATTTCACTTTGTTATTACATTTAACGGTCGGCCCCTACATTCAATCGACTCATATTACCCTATCGATTCATATTGACGATTTTCAATTGATCCATATCACCTTAAACATTATTACGTGTCATCCACTATATGAACAGCCGCTTCACGATTATTAAAGCCGAAACGAAAATATATTAAATGTAAAAAAAAAGATTTAACGGTTATTTCGCGCGTTGATCGATTTACCGGTTCACATCCAATCACTACACCACTGTGTGATTGATTTTAAAAAATAGCGGTACGCTGTCAGCTGTTATTCAGTGCTGAAAATACGCATATTGTTAAATGTTTTAAAATTTGTTAAGAGACTTTATTATATTATGATTGGACGAAGAAGTCGTATTTTTTTTTTTAAATGTTATATAACTATTCATTGTATTACGAAAATATTGTTTTTTTTTTTTGTTTAAAATGACAATGGGACGGCTTTAATTCAAACAAATAGAGGCTTCACTGGTCAGGTGGACGTATCTCTCACAAATCGAGATGCAATCAATCAAAGCTTGTCTATACCAGTTGTCATATCGAAGACGCTTTTTCAATTATCTCAATTGCCATCACTTGAAAACATTGTTTCCTAGTGATTTTACGTTTTAACGTTCGTTTTTAATATTCCCGTTCCGTTGTCTTTTTTTGGCATTATTTAATTCTTTTCGTGTTGTTTATTAATATTTAAGCACTAAAACATTTTTAGCGTTTGTTATATAAAAACGCATTTTCATAGTGAGTGTAGAAATGTCAGAGACTGACAGTTTTTTTTTCTTTTATAAAATGATTATAGGTTCTCGAACGTTGTCGTTTGCTAGAAAATTTAAAAGAAATATGTTAAGTCCATTTGATTTGTAATGATAAAGCCTTAAAAGAGCCTTTTAAAAATATAGAGTATATAAGTTAACGCAGTAATGTAAGGGAAAATAAATATTATTGAATTATATTGTAATGCATTTTGTTTTTGTAGCTATCGTATGTGAGGCGTTTCCTCTGCCATTAAGAGTTTGTTGTTGATGTAATAAATATGTCATACAAAATTAACGTTGTATGAATACATATGGGCCAAATAAAGAGCTATATTAAAGGGCGACCGCTATAGACTTGAATTCGTAAGTGTTAAACACATTATCAATATAACCTTTCCTTTTCTTATTGTCAGTATATGCTGTGGCAATCGTATGACCCGTTAAACTTGTAACAAAAGCTGTCTAATTCATGCTGAGTATTTATTACATCAACTGATCCGATTGGCCATACAAAGGGTACAGATTAAAGAGAACGCGTATGTATAGATTATATTCAATATTTGCGCACCGAAACACCCGTTTACGATTGCCGATTCACGTTTGACATTTGTTGACCTCTCGATGTTTGACATGGCGGTATCTCCCACGTAACTATTTGTGTGAACGTAAATATATATATTTTTTATTTTCTAAACTGAAGAAGAGAGAAAACACCGTTTTGTTCTAAAATTCATTAAAATGAATAACTGTAACATTTGTTTACATTATCATTCGTAATAGATTGAGGTCGAATATGATCATAATATAATAAAAGTGCAGGTTAGGTGATAATCTGTGAATTTGTTGACATATTTGTTAAAAAATAATAATAATTATTGTCTGGACCTATGCGATGATTTTGACAGACAATTCGTTTAAAAAAGGCGATGAGATAATTGGTGATGCCCAGTGTCTCGGAAATCATTTTTTTTTTGCCTATAGATTAAAAATAATACTGAACTGCAAACATCGAGAAGCTAATGACATTCTATGTCGCAAATTTACATTAAATTGTGTATCTTACATGTTAAGACATTAAATGTATAATTGAACTCCAGTTAGGCTTACCAAGCGAGCTGCAACTTTTCTATGTTTTCTATTGTGTCTGTTCTTGTGAAATTTTGAAAAAAATACAAATTATATTAATAATAAATTTATAAATCGTTAATGCTGTTTTATTTTACCTGAACCTACCGACGATACGACAATAGACAGGTCCGCCTACCTTACCACAGATAAAATTTTCATTCCCATTGTGGATATCAGAATTTTTTTTTTTTTACTAATATAAATTTATGAATTGGAAACGATCCAAATCGACAACAGTATTTACGATGAGTTAACTTTAAGAAAATTATGGCTACTTCTTTTATAAACAGCTCATGTCAGGTGCGGACAATATTCATTACTAGCTAGCAAAATATTTTTCATCTATTGCCCCGTAGTAACAAGATTCATTAAAAAGTTAAATAAAATTAGTGATAAAATAAATAATCCCTTAATATACTAAACAAAAATCCTACAACTAGTTTTTTTAAGATGCGCCAAAATGTAGACAGACCTAATCATTGTTGGAGCCATAACTTGATAGATAATTTTTAAAAATGGTTGTTTTGGTCTACGTATGGATTGCAAATAATTTCCATTAAAAAAAAATTTACTATACAGTCCAATAGCGAACCACACAATCGTTGAATATATAGAAGAAGTTGTTTATATAAAGTACTATAGCAGTCAGTGGCTATGATGGGTGATGAAAATATTCGACTTGTCCGTTTACAACTTTATTTTATCATTTACAAATATATAAACAACTGAATATCAAATTAGTACATAAGTAATTTACATCAAAACAAAATCCTAAAACTTTTCCACTTGACAATTCATATTTATTCAAAATTCTCCCTGGCAACGGGGACGGCGCATATGTATATATAGAAAAGAGGTTGCAGTTCCGCCACAGCAGAAACAAATACAATACGACAATGCTATATCTTAATAGGTAAACGTAAGGTAAGGTATGATGAAATTAGCGCAACTCGGTGCAAATATTGTCGTGAACTTAACAAGACGCCGATCGTCGGCTACCGCCTGGTTTATATGCGATTGTGTCATTTGTGAAATATTAATATTGTTCAGAATTAAAACCGCTTTACATAAAATTCTATTAGACGCATATTAACTTTGAATATAGATTCACTTTGGATACTGCGCGCTGCGGTGTTTCATTTTAAACATTCTCACCGCTTCACGATGATGATATTAATTTATCCCTAATTGAAAAGGCAAAGGACTTCAGTCCATACAGCCAGGTCTTGTTCCTTGAAACGTTGGCGTGAGAACTCTCACCGCTTCAATTATTCGACAAGGATCCGTGAAAGATACATTTTTTTAACAGTTTTGACACTTTTAACAGATTACATAAACAATTGTTGAAATTACAGGACTATGATGTTTCCATCAATATTTTTTTTTCTAATTTTCATAATTAATGTTAAATAATAAAAACACTGTAAATTATTTCTAGACTGATTAATCAGTCTGCTGCGAAAACAGCAGTACTGTGGTCACTCAGAGAAACATGTGAGAGACAAAGTGCTCCGGGCGATTACGCTTCATCATTCGCAGCCTCCCTCTTTGCATTAACAAGTAGCAAAGCAAAACACAACTGGCTGCCCGTTAGCTGTATATCTTCAGTGCGCTTGTGACGAGTTGGTATTTTGTGCCATGCTGTTCCATAAGCTTGTACGAAAACAATTGCTGGAGTGTAGTTTCTACCACGAATAGCATAATTACAAGACAAGATGTTAAATCAAACTAAAAATACTCGCCGTCCGAGGTCGTTCTCACTGAAATAAACTGGCACATTTCCGGGCATTAATAATTGTTTTAATGGTAATAACGAATTATTTACTTTGAATAACAAATAAACAATTATTCGCGCGAGCAATTAATAAATTTATTTAATTTATAAAATGACGAAATAGTTTTTCAACGGGATCGAATTAGAACTCTTTCAACAAAATTGAAATCTCACGACATCGCGGCGTTTTTAAAGAATATAGAAGAATTCAAAATTCAAATTTCTCAATTCGCAGCTTTTGTTCAAAATTTGCAGTACTAATTTCACAATAGCCGAAACCTATCAGAAACCCATACAGACTAGTTTTTTTTTCCAAATTTTCAAGTACAATTTATCGCAACAAATTTCAATACCTGAAAATGGCACTCGTTTTAAAAAAATCCCTTACACCGAAACACTTAACCTTGTTGCAATGTATTAGAAAAAAGAATTATGTATCGAATAAT
The DNA here is from genome assembly GCA_018245475.1 of Pharmacophagus antenor. Lineage (NCBI taxonomy): Eukaryota > Metazoa > Arthropoda > Insecta > Lepidoptera > Papilionidae > Pharmacophagus > Pharmacophagus antenor. Next base: position 6,634 of record DWQX01005205.1, read on the forward strand.
AACAAGGATATTACATCAGTTTGTAAGTATTGACTCTTATTGCTACTTAGTGTGGTGTGGTTGAAAATGGGTAAAGCAGTATGGGACTAGTGGGAAGCTGACGTTTGTTGCGAATCTTTGCGCGCTTGCAACGGGAAGCATTCTGTAATCGCAAACGTTATGCGTATGGACTTCTGGCGTGTTGGACGAGAGTGAAGAAACCGAATATTTGTTGCAGCGTGTCGTGCAAGCTTAGCTCTTACGGTTTTGGTTCCGTGCGATTTTCGACTCCATTGAATGTTCCCGAAAGAGCGCGCTTGGAGCGGGAGCACGTCGCGCGGATAGACGGCTGTGCCGCGCGCGGCGCGGCTGGTGTTGTTATCCGGAAGGACGGCGCGCCGCCACTGGGGGACCCCTCTGTAATACTCTAGAGGCTTCGCTGACCTCTCGATGCGTTCTTCTCGGTAGCAAGCACCAGCCGGCCTCGTCTCGACCGAGTATTATATGAACGGATGTCCCTTTCAGTGGCGGCCGCCGCCGGTGACTCCGGCCTAAGTGTATCGCGCTGCAAATTGGCCACCGGGCGGGTCGTCGCCGTGGACTACGGCGGACTGCGTCACTTTGCCGACAAGAAAGAGGCCGATAAGAAGGAGGAACAAAGCTTAAGCCACTACCAGAAATGTCCCTACTGCGGGGCCAACCCAAGACAGCTGTGCGCGACTACAGGCGCGTGCCCGCCCAGTTGCCCCTGTGGACCCTGTGGCCCCTGCGGACCCTGCGCACCTTGCGGACCCTGCGGGCCATGTGGACCCTGCGGACCGTGTGGCCCCTGCGGACCATGCGGACCATGCGGTCCCTGCGGACCATGTGGTCCATGCCGTTTTCCTTGTCCATGTGGACCCTGCGGACCGTGTGGACCTTGTGGACCATGCGGCCCTTGTGGACCGTGTGGACCGTGCCCGCCATGTGGACCGTGTGGGCCGTGTGGACCGTGTGGACCATGCGGGCCCTGCGGACCGTGCCGGTGCCCGTGCCCGTGCCCGTGCCCGTGCCCCTGCCCGAAAACTCCGGCGAAGAAATGCGAACGCAGTGACTGCCCGTCGTGCGGCGCGCAGCGGGCTATGGTCGCGTCCAGCATGCCCGTGGGCAGCGCGGCGTACGAATTCAGCAAGCCGACGCCGCCGCTACAGGCCGGCAGGGGCGACAAGCGCCCCAACGCCGTCAACACCGGCGTGCTGAAGAGCAAGTCGTGAGCCCGGCCACCCCGCGACCTAGTGACCCCTCGGCGACATGTGCCTGCTATATGCTTATCAATAAACGATATGTCGTGAGCGCTGGTTTCATTGTTAGTTCCCTCGCAACCGCCGCGGGCTAGCCGACGAATGTTGCAGGACGTATAGCTTCTGGTAAACTTTGCAGCGCACGTCAGGACGTGCCGCAACACGCTGAATGTGCTGGACGAGTCGCGTCGTCGTTCGTGGATGGAGGACTGGCGGCGGGCGGCTGCCGAGCCCAGGGAGGAAGGGATTGCGGCGACGCGGGAGTGCGCGTCGAGCGCGGCGACGGCACGGCGCATCGCGGTCGCCGGTCTGACCCGCCACCTGTCCACCACCAATCTGAGGACCGCACCGCTCACACCGCGCCTCACTCGGACGCGATCCAGCCCCGATTTGCTGGCGCCCGGCGAACACCGGGCGATGTTCGCGAGGGCCTACTCCGCCAGCCCTCCGTGCCCGTGCCCGCCGTGCGCGGGCTGCTGCGGCCTCCCGCCGCCGTGCAACCAGCCGCCGCGCTGCATCCAGTGCATGACGGGTTACTACTACTACCCCTACGGTTACTGGTTCTGCGGGCCGTACCACGTGCAGGGCAAGTGCTGCCCCATCGGACCCTCTGGCACGTGCTGCCCCAAGTGCCCGGCTCCTGCCTGCGTGTGCCCCGCCGCCGCCGCCGCCGCAATGCTGCCACCGACGACCGACTTCGCAGGCGCCGCCGCGAAGGACACCGACAAAGCCATCGTGGCGCCTGCGTTTTGTAGCGAGACCGCGAGAGTTCAGAGAGTACCGGGAGTACCGAGGTACGGCGCTCGGAAGGCGAACCCCACCGCCGGAGCTCGCAAGCTGAGCAGCCCCCATCCGGGCGCCCGCACAGGATTCGCGTTCAGCGAAGATGCCAATAAGTGCGGCAACAAACTGAAGCCTGTGAACGCTAAGAAACCAGAACCAACGCTCTATTCCTCGTTCCTGTGCGTCCCATACAAAACCGCGAGAGCGCTGGACGGCGCGACCAGTGTTGAGCACATCGGTCTGAGCGGAACGCTGTGCAACGTCGCCAGCGCGCGCCGCAGCCCCGAGCCGAGGATAGGCTTCAACAGGAAGACTTTCAACCGTTCGTACACGGGACTGAGCCAGAGTTGTCAGAAGCGGTGTAAATATGTGGGCTATATAAGTCCACTCACGGTGCGCACCAGGGACGAGAACAGCTTGGACAAGGTAAATACGCTTAGCCGAATGATAGGCTGCAAAAAGTGAACTTGTGGCATCGACCCGACCTTTATTGCTTTTGAATACATATCCCGCGCTGTTTAATATTTGCCCTGCGACGTAATAAACTTTTTAAATGTGTTCGTTGGTTTCATTTCAATGTTGTCTGATAGACAAACCAACCCCAAGAATCTACCGCCAGTGCGTGACAAGCAATACAGTTAACTCGTCCCTTTCAGCGAAATCGAGCGAGTTGCGCACGTGCAGACTTTCAGGGTCGACCGCCCTGAGCCACCACCGACATGCCATGGGGACCTTGTCCAAGCTGACGAAGGCGGAGGTGAGGAAGAAGAGGCTGCTCCTGCCGCGTCGGTGCTTCTCGTGCGTCGCCCACAAGACTGGCCACGACGGCACTTGGGCGGCGGCCGCCGGGCCGACAGTCCGTGTGGCCCCTTTCAGGTCCTTGCATGATTTGAACGTCCGGTCGAAGACTTCCACTACGTTTACGACTAGCACTCTCCGTACACCGCCCAGAAAGGAATACTCTGTCAAGAGACAGCCTCCGAAACGAGAAGATGACGAGTTTCTAAAGGGCGGTTGGGCGGTGACTGCCTGCCCCCCCTGCTCCTGCCCGGGCAACCTGCCTCCGCCCTGCAACCAGCCGCCGCAATGCCTGCAGTCGATGACTGGCTACTACCATTACCCGTACGGCTTCTGGTTCTGCGGACCGTACAACGTCAACACGGGCCCAGTGCCGGTCGACGGGCCCGTGAAGCCTGGCGGCCCGTGCGGCCCGGTGTGCGGCTGTCCGAACTTTGGCGCGTGCGGGCCGCCGTGCAGGCCCTGCGGCCCCTGCGCTCCCTGCGGTCCTTGCGGCCCCTGCGGCCCATGTGGGTGCTACGGACCTTGCGGCTCCTGCGGCCCCTGCGCGCCCTGTGGGCTGTGCGCCCTTTGCTGCCCGCAAACTTTGCATCCATACGCATCGTACTCGGCGTGCGGCAGCGGCGGTTACTACGGCCAGTTCAATCATCCGTCCGTTTTCACCTCGTTCTGCCCGCCTAACCAGTGCAGCTGTCTCGATGGCGTCGGCTACGTGATGCCATGTGATGCCCAACTGCAACAGAGCCAGGAGCTAGGAGACGCCATGGAGACGGACTCGAAAACGTCGGAAACCCTGCCGGCTACCGTGCAGAGCGAGTCTTGGCACGGCAGGAAGTCTGGCGCGATCGTTATCGACCCGACGTACGCTAAAACGTTTCCATTCAACAAGCCGACGTTCAAGAGAAGCGACAGAATGGCGGGATAGTGGCCCCGACTGCACTTGCAGCTAAGAACATCTGTTATGAATCGAGTCTGTGCAATGTTTCGAGCAACCAACTGCCTGCAGTGTCCAAAGTTCTATGGAAAAGATGAGAATTGTTTACGACGCTAAGAAGTGATGAGAAATTTTGCTTTATCTCGACTTAGCCAATGGGACAAACCAAAGATACGCCAAAGGATGTCACACTTTCTCACGCTGAAGGGTGTCAACGCTTATGTCATGGGAGTGCTTTAGTATAATTAAATACGTACTTTACCACCCCCACTCTGATGTATCCAAATATAAACTTGCAAATACGAATTTGCTTATTATTACCCAGTGACCTAACGTAGTCCGGTTATAATGTGAGAGAAATTATAACTTTATGGTATTTTCCCAACTATTTTCAATACCTATACCGTTGCTATCGTAGATGTGCAAAACATTCGAAACTTTGCAACTTATCAGGAATCGATATGTATTATTTTGGAACGCTGGCGTCTGAATCGATAGGACTGATGAAAGTTTGCAGGTAAATTTATTTTTTCATAGACGCTATCCAACGTAAATAGTTGGAATTGACTTATGGCATAATTTGACCAATTTTGCATCAACTATTGGTATGTACCCATTCGGTGCCAAGCCTAAATTAAATCGAGTCCTCTCCATCGTCATTTATATATTGTCATTGCTTACCATAGCTCTGTTATTTGTTGGTAAAAAGGCACATAAATTATCACAAAATCATTTACAAACCCAAATATACAATTGAAAATTGTTCAAACGAAATTCGAAGATGGGCGACTACAGCTGGATGTGATGCGAATCTTTATATTTTTTCGAAATTTGTAAGTGGAGAGATAAGAGACGTACTTGCCAAAACAAATATGCACAAAGCTGAAATGACAACCATTTTTGTTGTTAAACGAAATAAGCGAGTCTTCATAAAACCCGATATCGTATTATAAATGGTTCAGTTGCTATAAAATCTTGTAAATACACGACGAAGTTGATTTTGCTAATTTAAATTTGTAAAAAATCATTCTCTGTTAGAAATAAAGTATAAGTTTTGTAAAGATATTTGTTTTTTTTTAATTTTTTCCATCACGATATTTATATTCGTTGGTACGAAAAAAATCTAATTCAAGAGGCTGCATGCTACGACATATTTAAAGTGGGGCGAGTATTCACGTCCTGGCAATACATGACAACGTGCCAAAGACGAGTATACCCGAGCTTGACTATTTGAGAAATGTCTAACGACAGTTCAGTGTCTGCGTAGCGCGTCTAAAACGATTCGTTTTGAATAAAAGCAAAAGACTTTCTTACTTAGTTGATTGTAATTGAACGCTGAGTCTTACACCTTTATAGGGTTCCGTACCGAAAGGGTGACAAATGGAACGCTATTATTGGGCCACCGCCTTCCGTTTGTGTGTATATCTGTCCGTCTGTCAGCGGACTTGAGCGAGTTGAATGTTTCGCAGATTATGTATTTCTAATACCGCTACAACAACAAATAATAAAAATGCAACATTATAATAAATACTAAAATAAATTTTTACTTAAATCATCTCCATCTGTTGAGTGTCAATGGCATTCTTTAAATTTTTCAATATGTGTAAGCTATTGGGATTTAATAGCTTTTCCGAAATTTTGCCTGCCTTGTCTACAAACTCTGTTAATACTCTATGGAACCCTACTTGTTGCAAATCCGAATCACACTGAGCAATTTACTCAAATGAAATAAGATCAATTAAGATAGGTTGACTATTATTGACACATTAACATTAAACGTACCAAGACCGATTGTATGGTTATTTTTACATATTAAAAAATACTGATGTAAATTCTAAAACATAAAGCTGAAATTTCAATTCCGCTTGTATTTTGAATTTATGGTTATTAACAATATGCTATAGGGGACCTATCATCAATTGTTTTTGAACGATGTTGTTTTTTTTTTAATTTATAACTATACTTAAAATGTTATTCCCTGAATCACGTTTTTTAAGCATGATACTAATGCGGAAACTATTCAAAAAGTTGGATCAATTTTGAAGGTAATATTACTGAGTTGCCCATATAATAATTAAAACAGGCTTTAAGGTTGCCTAAATACTGGGTTTCATAATAAAAATGAAATTAAATCCAATTTAACCATCAGTGTTTGAATTTGTGAGAAATGCTTCAAATCAAAAATGTAAGAAATAAAATAATGCTTAGTCTTTTTAGCCGTATGTTTGTTTATTTGGGGATTCCTTAACCCTTTCTCACTTTTTTGTATTTACTTTCATATCGAGCAAAGCGGGTGGTTATCAACTCAACTTAAATCGCATGGCAGAAGGCCTGGTGACTAGTCCCGTATTAAAAAAAAAAGGCAGCCATTTTGAGGTGAGGTATGTTTTTCCGCCATTGTGATTTAAAGTGTGCTTATTCGCCTAAAATAAACTACTTCGGCATGTGGACATAGTGAATTGTGAATTTTAAGTGCTATTTTACAAGATGGATGAAGAATATATGGATACACAAGAGACTGGTTTGAACGAAGTGAGCAATCGTAGTGATGGAACTGACATTCAGAGCGAAGTGCCGAAAGATATTGGGGAAGCTTTGGGTTATGATGAGAGTTATGAAGACGATGATGGCAGTAACAGCTTCAGAGGCGGCCGGGGTCGCGGTAATTTTAGGTTAGTGCATGTATCATTCACTATTGATGACTATTATTTACAAGCCGGTCGATATTGTGAAGCATGTAAGCAATAATATTAACTACGCGGTAATTCGTTCTGATGGTATTATCGGTAGTTAACGGTTTTATTGCATATATATGATCCAGAATTTAGAGTAGGAAATATTCAGCTGCTGTTTTGATAGTTTATGTTTGGTTTATGCTTGGTATTGATTAAAATATAGTGTACGATGCTCTATGGTATTTCTTGAAACAATTGTATATATATAAATATATGATTATCACCAAATATATCATGTACGCAGAGTAAAGTTCGAGATTTTTGTGAAATTTTGGTATGGTATAACAAT
>DWQX01005206.1:0-13431 GCA_018245475.1 Pharmacophagus antenor
AATTATTGTACATACATAAAATTGATAAAACTGTAAATAACTGATCCACATTCATTTCTTGAAGCATAATACATTAAAAATTTTATTTCTTTGAAATTTTTTCATTACTATAAATGAAGTTACATATATATATATATACATACATATATACGTTAATTTACAAATTACTTGTAAGAAATAGGTGTGTCAGTATTATTCATCCTCGGAGATAAGGTTGTAGGGACATTATGAAATACATTGTAAGTTGTAACAATACATATAAAAAAAATAATTTAAGTTATAATTTTTGTGACCAACTTTGTCGAATATAATATATAATATGCTGCTTTCATATATCTTTAAAAAAGTGTGTTTATACTCATTGTTGCAATCAAACCTGATATGAAAAAATGATTTTATAATACACTTTATTATACTCTGTCCCCAGACCTTTGTTACATAGTGTGTGTTCGTTTCTTCTACATTATTATGTCTTCAACAAGCTACTTATAACTTCAATAACAAACTTTATGTAGCAGTCCCACATCTGACTTACAAATTGTAACACTTAGAAATCACTTATTACACTTACTTTACTTATTATGGCTTATTAAAAACTGTAAAAATTTTACAATTAACATTTGTGTTACATATTCATTTTTAAAATGCCAATGGTAAAAATAAAAAATTCGCCACTCATCAAATTCCACTGAATTATACTTTACATAAATTCTATTTTCGTTTGACAAGAGTCCGTGTCTCACTATTTAAGAATATCATCTATATAAGTATTTTTCGTTAAGCTTAAGTATCACCCCAATGCCATTTTAGTTATGATTTGTAAGCATAACTAAAATGAAATACCGTTTCTATGTCTTCTTCCAAGAGTAGTACATCTCCAGTGGCTTGTTAACCTAAAATAAACAAACAGCTATAAATAAAATTTTGATATTGAATTTTATTTCCATTTAAAATTTGAATAAATTATGCCCATATAATGCTGGGTATACCATTTTAAAAGTAATTACTTTTTGCATTTATTATACATTTATTTTTTACATCTACATCATTAGTTACCTTATTGAGGATATAAATGTATCTGCAAGTATCATGTGTAACTTATAATTATGGAAACTTTTTGAAAAAGTTTTACAACATATTAATATAATTGCAATTATTACCTTCCAAAACTTATCATTGATCTGTCTTAGCGTCTGTGAACCAGCCAAGGGCACAAACTGACCGGGTGATGGAGCAACATAGATGCAGAAGTTCAATAGGCGGTAGGCTTCTGGTAGTTCCGCATCCAAGTCTAATGTGAGACGCATGGCCAAGTATTTGCTAAGATGGTCCACTGAAACAATGAAAAATAAATGTTAAAGGTGTGGTTTATTACAAAGAAATGTAGGTAGTGTAATATAACAAATGAAGTATATATAAAACCCAGTGGTGGGAAGATGTCAGAAAGCCTGTGATACGTCATTTAAGCAATATAGTATACTAAAAAAAAAACTAATCATACAATCATAAAGGCAAAATAATGGAAACATCACGTCTTTTATTAATATTTTTATTCAAATTAATACTTTTAAGAGCTCGGGCTCGCCCTACAGGCACAGCCCTGATAAGACCGATAGGCATCAGACTAACTCAGTAACAATCCGACGCTCGAAGCGTGCGGATGCTCCTATTGGAGTAAATATGTTTACTGTATCACAATAAATTTTATTTAATATAAAGCTAGAAAACGCAAGACAGATGTCACAAATGGAATGAAGTTTTTATTCTCATAAAATGTTACATGTTATCATCAAAATTTCTGTCAGTTGAAATCAAATATGTTAATAACTTTTACATTAATAATCTCACATCTAACCCTTTGCACACCGAGTGCTGTCCACTGCGGCAGATTCACACTGGATTAGTTCTTAAGGTCAAAATAGACTGTCTATTCCAGATTTGGTACACTTGGGCTATTATTTATTATAAACTAAGATTAGGAAAGAGTTGTGCAAAACTCGACATTGGACGCGTCATAATGATAGTGATGTCAAATTACTTTTGATACAGGACTGCAAGGGGTTAATAAGAACATCTTTATCATTAATTGTAAAGTAGTGTTTATAACTACATTACAATCTTATTTGAGCGCAAAAGGCGTAATTGGATAAAAACATAAACTTAAACATGTATGTTAACTAAATCCTTCATAGCATATTCTTCCAAAATTTGAGAGATTTTCACAGGCTAAAAAATCTAATTATTAAGAACTTATATTACCTGAAGCATTTGCTGTGGTTTTTAGATATCTCACAGAACTATCTCGCAAGGCTCTCATCAGTTGATTATCACCAGTCATTTCTGTAGGATGAGGTTTAAATACTAACTCTATTTCATTTGGATTAAGTGGTTCTCCTTCACCCTCAGTATCCATGGAGTTTTCACCTTCAGTTCTGAAACAAAAGATTTAATTAAAATAAAAAAATAGATTTTCACAATAAAATTAAGAAAAACATATTCTAAACCATAACTTGATCTTTAGCATTAATGCATAAGTAATATTCATTATATAGATAATGAAAGGAAGAATTTCAAAATGAAGTTCTTAATTTTTATTTAAAAATTATACCATGTTTCTTGTTATTCAACTTTTTTAATATATAATAGAGAATATGCAAGTAAATATAATAAGTAAATACAATACATAAATATCAAAGTACATAAATATCAAATAAGACAAATAGTATTATAGAGTACAAGATTGGGCATAAGGTATAAAAAATTATTAATCATCTATAGGCCAAATTTTCATGAAAATTTATTTATACAAAAGAGACCTTTTTAGTTGTGTTCTAAAAATTTGATTGCAATGTAGGTACTATATGACTTAAACAACAACTAATATTTATATTTCTAAGTAAAATGATAATGTATTTTAATTGTTACATGGGCCCATAAAGGATTAAAGTAAAAAAAATATGTCTAATGTGTTAATAGTTCATTAAAATGGAAAAAATATTTGTTTACACTGATGTAAATAATATCAATAATTGATTGTTAAAGAAGAATGTAAAACTATAATCAGTAACATAATGAGTCCTATTTATCTATATGTAATACACATGTTTTGACAAGTTATATTTATATACAATATATATTTAAGATAAAGGAATATCTCTTAACATATAAATTAAATATATAGGTAATAAATATATAGATACAACTTAAATATATTTATATAAATAGAAATATTACTTACAATATTGTTTAATTATTTTAAAGCACCCTGTGCTATTCTCAGTTCACATTATATGAATGTACTGCTAAACAACATTTGACCATTTCAATGAAGAATTACCTCTATATAAACTTTCTTGTTTTAAGGAGTCCTTTATACAGGCAAAGAAAGTATTTCTAGAAATGGTTGGAAAAAATTGAAGTGAATACTTCTTTCCAAATTGATTGTTAATATGATTATATATGTTTATAATGAAAACAGACCTGCCATCACTAGATTCACTTTCCTCACTTCGTTCCGATGTAAGAACAGATTTTGCCCTTTTAGTTGTGCTTGTGTTTTTTGACACAGAGCTTACATTAGAAGGTACCGGTGACGGCGTACTTCGCACCGATGCCGGGTTGGATGTAGACTGTCCAGATGGTGTTGGGTTGCCTGTTGAAGATGATCCATTATTGGGCGCTGAAGAACTACTCCCATTGGTAGTAGATTCCGAAGTACCGTTCGAATTCGACGGATTGCTGCTCTCTTCTTGATTTTTTCTTGACCGCTGAGGTCGGTTTTGCGACTGTAGCTTTATTCCCTCGGTAATAGAATTCACTAAAGATGCTTGCGAATGTGACATATTAAGCTTTGCCAGGACTCGTTCTTGATGTGCTTCATATTCATCCCTGCTAGGATATATCTTCGAAATAAGGAGATCGAAGTTTGGGTCCGGTCTAAGAGAACGCTTTGACACTAATTTCTTGCGACATGTAGGACATTCTTTATTACCTGACCGAAGTGCAGTAATTATACAGTCCGAACAAAACCTATGCAGGCATTCTTTTGTTGTCATCGTTTTCTTTAACATATCTAAACATATTGGACACATAAGTTCGCTGTGTAAGCTTCGTGGGGATACTGCTATTTCCGTGGCATCTGTTATGACTTCTTGTGGTGTTCGATGGAGCTCGTAAAGGGAAAGTTCCCATGTTTTGTTTTGTGAAGGTTCCGTTGATGACATTTTAGTTAAATTATAATTCTTACTAAAAAATAATAAACATTTTGAGAAAATTGACAATTACTGCCGCTTCCACCATGTTGTTACGCGCTTATAGTGTTACCATTGTTATAAAATCATACAAAAATGTAGATTTTTACAATTGACTACAGAAGCAACATAAAACTGCTAATTGAGTGGTGTCAATAAATCATTATTTATTGTTAAATGTTTTCTTTTGAAAATTTCTTATACCAATATATATAATATGATAAATTTTGTAGTATTCCTGATGTTTATAAATAAAATACATTCCTAGCTTAATTTGGACTTATTCAGCTAAAAACGATGATGACGTATGAACGTCCGTTTTTATTATTATAAGTAAAATATATTCAATGAAGGAGATTCACAACATGTTTATATTGTACTATGTTATATGATTTTCTCTATATTGTATGATTTTCAATTTCCTAAAAAGATTTCCTCTTCTAGAGAATTTTTTAAAGAAAATATGTTAACAAATGATTTAAATAAAAAAAACCCTTTATCCAAACTTTTTTTTATAGAATTTATGTTTTTAATACATAGATCGATGTATCTATGGTAAATAAATAAATAGTAAATGTGTCTATCACTTCATGGTAGTACTAATCTGTAACCACGTCTTTAAAATATGTTAACGAAAATATTATTCGAAGTCCTTATATTTATAATTTCATCTCTTATTAATTAATACTTCAAAAAGCGTGAAAAAACCGTGAGATTTTCACCTCGCATCGCACGTTTTTGGGCAAACTTGTACGCTCTAAAATCATTATAATTTTATTATTTATAAAGCAAAAAATCTCTATAAAACTTTTTATTTTTAAAGACTACTACATTTTTGTAATAACATGCACTAATATTTGAAGTCTTTTATTGCCCAATCAGGAGACATCTTATAAACGCTCTTTGACTGTTTGGACACCAAACAAAAAATCTCGTGAGCGATCCTTTAAGTGTTAAAATGTATTTCTTTGTTATACAGAAGTTGTAAGCTTGTATTGGTCGGCGATTTAATCAGTCTGATCTGGTAGTTAACTGTTTCCGTGGCGCAGTGGTTTACCGCTTGCCTTGTAATACGGAGATCCTGGATTCGATTCCAAGGTTAGTAGTAGTGTCCGATTAGTAATATTATGTTTTCATAATGGTAATCAGTGGGCTTTCTTCCGCAATACCACCTGCAGCTATCTCTGTTTTGCTGTTTTCCGGTAGCCATATGTATAAAAGCCAGAGTATTCTGGGCATTCAAGTTTCAACATCTACGGCGAAATTGTAAGTAAGCATACACACATATGAAATAAAAGTCACATAAGTGCACATAGCTGATAAAAAAAAACTTCGTTGTTTGGTGTTATGTATAGTTCCAAAGGAGGTTCAATTTAAATATTTTTTTATTGTAATGAAGGCCGTTTATGCACTTTCTCGGCCTTGTGAAGTTAAATGTAAAAAAATAGTACAAGTAAGGAAGCATCTGAGAGTCGTTTTTAGTTTAATTATAAAAAATCACGACATAGCAATGCTCGACCAAGACGGGCATACACAGATCAGATAAAAGAGAAAGTGAACGTCATGTCGTAGGGAGTTCAAGGTTTTGGTAAAAGGTAGAGTGAAATGCCATAAACTCCTCCGTGAAGAGCCCAGCTCTTAATTTAGAAGAATATGAAAAATTAAAAAACTCAAAAGACCATGTATAAAATTTATTATATCAGTACATGTTGCACAAAAATCTACGTAAGTTCATAACTAGGGCTAAATCTTAAATTTAAAAGAAAAATTTACTTTCAATGAAATTTTTTGAAACTCTGACTTTCTTCATCGCTATTTTTCCACTGGTTAGGTACGAACATAATTAAAAATCACCGTATCTCAATAATTGAAGTCTCGTCATAGGGAGTTTTATCTACAAAAACCCACGAAACAGATATGTATGGAAGTGAAAACATTTATAACAACCGTAATGAATCATTGTGAAAACATGATTTCGAAGTGATCAATTATTTCCATTGTTCATTTTCAACAATTATTCATTATGATCTGTGAAAATAGGTTTTGAAAATAAAACGTTAGTTTCGATGAATGCATCTTTTTTTTTTTAATTTTGAAACGATTTATTATTTGTATTTATGCATATTCTACGAATTCCTTGTAATACACCTACCTGGCTTTAAGAAGCTTGCGAAATTAACTTTAAATTTTCAAAATTAATCTCTTTAAGTAGGCTTGTTTCATTACATGTATTATAGAAAGTAAGTAATGTTTTATATTTGTTGAGGCGTAGACATGACCTTGCCTTCGCATTTAAGCAAGTTAATTTTTTCTCAGGTCAGGATAGAAATACATTTATTGTACTAAAAGAGATAAAGATTACCAATTACAATAATTCAAGTCTGTTATTTATACATTTGTTTAGGAGAGCTTGTGTAGCTGAGTTTAAGCATTTACACTTTTTGTAAAATTCCTATGGTAATGTGATGCATATGCTTATTCAAATAAGTCATTGCCTAAAAATTATTAAAAAAATTCAGTTATACAAAAAATAAAAATAAATGCTATTGTCAGTTTCATATTTTCAAATTAGAAGAAATTATAATCGATTTATTTTCACCAAAAGTTACATTTTGTTTTTTTTTATACGAGTATTGATTATTTCATTCCATTTTGAAAACATTTTTAAAATTTAATATCTAGTCTTCGTTTCTTCAATCAAAATGCGGCATCGTATACTTATGTCTAGGCAATAATAATTTAAATTCGTTTTGCAGTCTTAATCAAATATCTATGCACCTATCGATCACCTAGTCCTACATAAAAAAAGCAGTTATATACACGATAGTGGATAAACTATACAGCTTTAAATATAATAAACCACTACTTAATAATTTAATAGTAAAAGACGGTACATATAAAACTTAAGTCACTGCAGTAGTATTTATTAAATCAATTTTTAAAAACAAATATTAAAAAAATTGGGCATTTGCTTCACAACTGTATTCAATAAAGAAAAATCTTGCTTTGTATGTTCAATTCATATAACAGAATGTATTAACAGTTGTAAAGTATTAGATTTACTTAGTTTTAAAACAATCTGAATTACTTATTACAAGTTTCTAAATGTTTTCATAATTTAATAGCCTTTATATTAAATCTAAAGCCTCTAGCGCATGTCTTGAAAGAGTAAAAAAAAGGTTTCAATGATATAACGTAACTGAAACTTAAACTCTGCTTCCATAGTTGCGTTTAATTTTTAAATAGTCATTTATTAGCCTTTTTACTACAGACAAAAAGTTTTAAGTCTATCTATAGCTAAGTATTGATATGCATTTATGTTATAATTTAAAATGCCTGTATTTTATAACATTATTTTTGACTAAATATGAGATTATTAATATCTTGCTTATAATTCTTATCTACATACGTTTTTCTAAGTTGCATAGAAAAGCTATGTTTGTTTTGGAATCGCAATATTGGAATAAGTATGTAACCTCCTTAAATATAGCCAATTACATTAACACTTTCTCGCTATGAGAAAACCTTTAAATGTCAAATTACGGCAACAGTTTGTGATATTGTGCCGAGTGCTTATTCTTCTCGATGACGTAGAATGACTTTGGCTTTCCATTTCCCGAGTAGTATTTCCTGAATGAGGGTTTCTTTGCCGGTACATAATAGGCCAAAGCTTCAAGAGAGTTCGGGTGGTTGTTGGCGCCTTTAGGCCAAGTGGGCGTGCTTTCAACGTCGATGACGTCGTCGTCGTACCTCGCCTGTGGTCGGGTTTTGGCGATCTTATGCAGTACGGGTAGGTTCCAGTGGTACACTCGAGCTGGTTTCCCGTTACTGGTCATCTGTAGGGGTAGCGTTCTCGCGGCCGCCGGTGCTGGGTCCGCATGGCTGTAGTAACTTGTATTCGGCGGTAGTTTGATGACGTACATTCTAGAATCACCCGTGCCGTGCCGTCTGCCCTGCTCCGCTAGCCGTTTCCTGTGGTGGGCTGCTGGAACTCGAAGTTTCTTGAGGCCAAGCGAGCTGAGGAGCTCGTGGGTGGTCGGTTCTTTCTTTTCGTTGGTTAGGTTGTTTTTATTCGACTCCGATGCTGGTGCAGCGCAGGATGCAGCTATCGCAACCAGAATCAATGTCGATGTTCTGTAAAAAAAGATAAAAAGTATTATGAGTCGTTTAGATTAATTTGGTGTTGCGGTTTTATTCTATTTAATTTAAGAAAATAATTAAATTAAAATTAGATAAAAAAGGACAATAATAAGAGTTTCTTTTGATCAGGAGTTAAGTAAGTAAACCTGTTAATATCTATGCTTTAGAAAAAATAAAAATACCTATCATTTAATTCCTTTTATAAACCACCTTGCATAAAACGTTTTGTGTGTCTGTTTCATTTACTTTATGGCATTCAAGAAATAGCTTTAATTTTTATTTTCACTCTATGGCCAATAAAATTATTACTGGCTGTAAAACCAGCAAAAGCGGTTTTATATTCTATAGACAAGACAAAATGGCGTTAAAGTGTGTCCTTAACAGAACCAGACATAAAAGTTGATAGGTTTCTTTGGACTCGTCCACGTTTATCTTAGAAAGCGGAGGTACATTGACATTGGTTAAGTTGTTTGCATAGTTCGCCGATGGCACTCGGAAAGTCAAATAAAATCGAGGCGCAGTTGTTTCTCGAAGTCGTTGTCTTGTTTTAAAAGCAATTAGCATAGTCTATGAGGTTGCGGTCAACGTGCGAGGGACACAATGAGAGATTGATTAAAATTATTTGATTATTGTATTTGTGTGGAATGGAAGAAATCAATTATTTACTTATTTATTTTAAATTTAAACCTTTAAAATTTGACAGTGTCACATCGAGGGTGCGAAATATTATCTATACAAATAAATACTATTAAAATGACTGTTTATAATGTCATTATCATGTACTTCATCGTACGTGATAACTTTATGATGATATATTATATGGTAATTATAAAAAAAATCATAACATTCCTGTCTGTTTATTCCAATAATAATGTCTGTGATATCTTGTTCTGTTTTGACATGTCAGCTTTCAACAGTTTTTTGCCAGCAGAACCTAATTCACACCTGTTTTTATATTAGAAAAAGAACAGAATGGTTTGTACGCATCAAAATATATTCCTTAGATATAAAATTATGAACGAATTGCCATTCAATTTTCTTTGCATGACTTTGAAAAATATTAATGTAGTAAAATACGTATACACAAAGTATATATAATAGTTTAAGATTTTTTCGTATAAATTGAAGAATATTTGTATTTGTTTTACAGTTTTTAAATACTTCCTTCTATTTTTTTTTTATTTTTTTGTTACTGCGTCCAATATACCAATACTTTACGTTATTATAAGTGGCTGGTAGAAGATGACACTTAATAAGCATCGGATTAACAAATAAACAATTAAAAAAAAAATTATACACATGTAATGGTATGTCCTCGTGGAAGCATTGTCTTTTAATCTTAGCCTATATATATAATAATAGTTAAAATTAAAATGTTAAGTGCACCTCTTTCCTAAGAGAGCATACATTAAGCAGTGTAGTTTGTCATGATGCCAGCTCCGCATATCCCGGCGCATTTGCAAAGTTTATTCGTTACTAAGAAACCAAGACAATGTGCCGTTGTCTTTGAAATCTATCCCCCCCATTATAATGCTCTCCTAGTGGTAGCGGCTTTATGTCAAATGAATGAACGATGAGTGAATGATGTCAAATGAATGCTGTAGACGAGTCCATAGATAAACCCTCGTAACTCCGTGACAATCGCGGTTTGAAAGTAAATCATTTGCGTGATTTTCATTCGGAACTATGTGAGCTTCATTTGGGTTTTCATATTTAATACATATTTTTATAGTTATATTAATGAAGTTAAATATATTAAAATAATATATAAATTAAGTCCATTGTATATTTTTTGTTTGTAGCTAAATTAATTAATTGGTGAGATTTGATATTTTTAATATATTTTGTGTTTTTATAATATCAAACTCGATTGTAAATGTTCCGCGGTAATTTTCAATATTTTATTATACAAAAATGTTGCTAAAGATTTTTGTAGCATACTTTTAAATATTTCTTATTTTATACAGGGGCGTTAGTATGTACGTATGTATATTAAATATGTACTAAATAACTTACTGATTTTAAAGTGATACTATGAAACAAGCTTTATTCTACGAAAGACAATTACGAATCGTACGTTATAGTAATATTTATCTTTTTTTTAATTATGTAACACGATATTTAAATTCTCAAAATTAACTAAGTAAAGTATTTTTATAGGCTACAGTTCTGGATTATTGGACTTACTTTAATGGCTGACATTGGCAGATAACTGAGGTGAATTTAGTACAAATTCACATAGTACGAGGCCAGTGCCAGGTAATTACCGAAGCGAGGTCTATAAATTGAAGACGCGAGATCGAATTTTCAGCTAACTACAGATAGTTTCTAGGTGACTTCGTAAAATTACGATTATTACTTTAACTTATGGTTATTTTTAATATTTAATAATTCCATTTAGTCAGAGTAGAAAATAAATGATAGCAAAAGCTAAGTCTTTAAGCTCATGGAGAAATATAAATAGACCCAAAACGAAACGGAATAATGTTGATATTTGCGTGAATTAAGTTCACGAAAATTGCAAACAGATAATTACGGTTTCGATCAATTGATCAACAAGCGACGACTGCGCATCGAACCCTGGTCTCTTGTGTAAAGGAAACTCGTCGAGTGGGATTTGCCCGGAGGTTTTACCGCCGGTGCTGACGACGGCCCATGTACCACATTAGGCGATTCCGGGATATCGATGTGTGCGGTGTTCTACTTTCAACGTACTCATGTAGAATGTTGCTCCTGCACAGTCAGCAGCGGCAGCAATGTTTATTTTTTTATCTTTAATGGATTAACACTTAACCTCGATGTCACACGATGTTAAGTGACAATGACGCCGTAGCATGCTATCTTTATGGTTGGTTGTAACTCTGTAGCAATTTTGATTTTTTAGATTTAGTGCACTATATTGCTTACATAGGGTATGCCAGATTTTCGGGCTTGTATCAATAGTACCGCTACTGGATTTCGTATATATGACTACCGCAACACAGCAATGATGTTGATGTTGATGACGGTGGTAATTAGCCAGGCGTGTTCGAAAAGATCCCGAGGATCTAACCTGAGACCTCTATGATAAATAGCAAGCGGTAAACCAAAGCACCAATTAGGCAGTTAAATGTGTAAGCCCATCAGAACTGTGAATAGTTGGGTATTAAGCACTCATCCACTATTATCATCTATATCATCACTAATTGTCAAGTGTATGTAATTCAATGACGTGAAGATTTGTATCACGAATGCCTAATCAATCAAACAAAGCAACCTTCTATACAGAATCCCAAACGTAAAAGTTATTTTATGTAAAAGTGAAACAATCCTTTTAATGTCAATGTAATGCTCTTACCACAGAAATAAATGATCTTCTTACTATAGAATACCCCATATCAGAAAATTATAGGTACATAATGTTGAACAATATTGCAAGGCTGACGACGGTTGCCTTAGCATACGCAATGCAGGTAACGGGGAAGAGGTATGGCACTAAAGGAATCTCTAGTTTTTTTTTATGACATGACATGTTGGACAAATACCTTTATATCTTTAGTAAAGATCCATTAAAGTATTGACAGAGAATAACTTCTATCCGGCCCAGCTCTTGTTTCACTTTATAATTCATCGTTACTTATTGCACAAGATTGTACCGTTATTTGTGCAACTTGTCACATCTTAAAAGAAAAAAAATGTACATTTATGTATATGGTAACACAGCTGCCGCATCATCATCTATAACTCTGACACAGTGCAATACATTTTATCTGTCAATCATGATTCATCCGTAACTCTTTTTTATTTATCTATCCATAAACAAGAGCGAAAAGAATTTATACCCTCATCTGACACCTTCATATGTACTTCATCTGTCTTCTGAAATGTTAATCTAAGTTATGATTTTGTGATATTCTTTCCAGAGTTCTGAAGTTCAATGTTTAGTATAAAGCAACATTGATTTGCGAATTTTTATCGTTAGACCAAGTCTTAAGAATTCAAAGTGTGTCAGCATAGGTGGCCATTTGTTACAAGAAACAAGAAAATAACAGATTAAAGATTTTTATGACATAAAAATTAAATGTAAGAAAACATTAAGCCATTTTACTTATATCTTTATCTGTATCTATTAATTCATTGATATTTGCTTTAGTTACAATTAAGTAAGTAGTCCCCTTACATGACACATTAAATAAATAAAAAATATAAAAACTAATATCAAATTGTGTAATCGCCTAGCGTATGACTTCACACTTAGTTATTAACTTAACCGATATAAAATTATGCGTTAGAGTTTAATTAGAGTAAATTAATTGAGTTCTCAAAACACGGTAAATGGATTGATAAACAAAAAAGTTTAATACCATTTCATTAATTTTATCATAATATATGCGTCAATTTTTTCTTACTTTTTAATGTTATATATTAACCATTGTTGAAATAATGTAGTTTATTAATAAAAGAAGTCTAATGACTTGTAAAGGATTTAATTATGATGGACCTGCCACTCTAAAGTGCGTTAAATTCAAAATCAATTCTCAGAGAAGATTTTCATCCTTAAATATTCTATTTTTATAGAATTGGCATATGTCCATTCTAACAAATATAGGATTTTAATCTATATTTCTTACTAGCTAAGTGCAAACATTATTTCGAATTCATGTTTATATTAATTTTAGTGATTTTGAATTATATTCATATATATACCAAAAATACTGCGCAAGAAGTCGTAAGAAAAGTTTTTTATTTGAATAGCAATTAACCCGTAAATGCGGAGCTATATAATATAATCTAGACCTATAAAGGAGATGCCGTGAATCCGGTTCCTTAAATAATATAAAAGGAATCCTGTTACACAGGATTTCACATTAGCTCCAAGGATTCCACCTATTTTAATCTCGGCTATCTAGTCTTTCAATCTCAATTAGCAGTTAAATATATTGATACATGCGAGAGGTTTAGGTAATATTGCTTTACTTTATTTTATTGTTACTATTAATAATCATATCGGACACGCACCATATTTTTTACAATATATATATATTTTATAAATTATTTATAC
>DWQX01005207.1:0-13431 GCA_018245475.1 Pharmacophagus antenor
AATAAATAATTTGTAGAGCACTAACTTTTGGAGTTTTATTCAATATTGTAATTTTTTCAAGGTGGTCTCAAATTTTTTGGCCGGCAGTGTATGTGTCTTGATAAATAATTTATCTAAACAAAAATAAGACTATGGATTTTATGTCTGTAGCAAAAAAACCCGATAATACAATTTTATTGATCAAATTATTTATAGTTATCTGTAAACAATTTGCCTAAATATAATTTTCGACATGATAACAATTTAGGAAAAAAAATAAAATAGAAATAAACATTTTATTCAATAGATATATAAGTAGGAACCGATCTAAAAAACGTAAAAAAGATCGATATTATATTAAAAAGAACATTCGTATTTTAAAACTAAGTAATTTAACATGCTTTTCACTTTACATTATTAGAAAATATTATATAAATATCGATTTTTTTCGACAAGCATTCAAAATTCTGTACATAGCACAAAATTTTGTAGCTTTTTGAGTATAACGTGAAGCTTTACTTTTATTAGCAAGTCAAAAGTAACCAAACAATACTACGTTAAATCTATTTTTATTTAATATTTCATTTTACTCATACTTTTTATTTTTGTCAGAATATTGAGTGCACGGTAAACCCCATTAAATATCTAAACTACATTTCTGTTGGTACAACGAAAATATTGAAATTTCCTAAATACTATGTTAACTTTAACTTTTTTGGCAAATTAAAATTAACGAATCAAAATATCGCACAAATTTCCTTAATTATCTTTATTTTTCGTTTCATTTTACGAATATTTTTTTTATTTTTAATGACGATACATTCGTTATATGATCATCCCCGAGAAATGTTTAATCAACGTTCCTCTTTAGACTACAAACGTATTGTAATTACTTAATCCAAGGCAAATCTTTAACTTTTTAATCAATAAAAATTTACAGAACAAAATTTTGCCGCATTAATTTTTTATTACATTACGTTTGCCTATATTTTCTTTTTTTTCTGAGGAATTATCATATTAGGTTTTTTAACATTTTCTATAATGTTATAATGTAGGCTGCGTGAAACGAATATAACATTATGTTGTCAATTCTGATTATGATAAAAAAATCATGTACATTAGTATCCATAACTAAACCGACAAAAGTTATTAAGGAATTTTAATATTTACAAATTATAGCCTTACAATAATGACTTTAACTGATTATTCCCATCTTAAGCAGCAGATGGTACTCTGTGCAGGACAGAGTGACAAGCATTCGCAAATAATAAGTGCTTTGAAAGAATATTATAAAGATGAAATTGATTCACCCCGAAGATTTGAAAATATTAACACTATAGGTCAATTAATAAAAATTTTAGAAATTAGAGATGTTTTGTCTGCAGACAACGTTGTTCTTTTAAAAGAAGTTGCTTATAGGCTTCCTAATAATAGAGAACTTCTTCAAAAAATTGATGACTATGAATTAAGTCATATACCAAAAGATTCTATCAACCATTATGGTAAGTATAAATTTATTTTATGGACTATTTACATTTTTATTACAGTTCAGAAAGCAATTTAAAGTAATCAATCAATTTATTTCTAAAATTCCAGTTATTGATAGACATCAAAATAAATCGGCTAGAGAGCCTATTGAAACAATTAATAGTAATCCTTGTGGAGCTATTAGCAAAAGAAAAATGGAAAGAATTAATGAAACAATTACAGAAGAAATTGGAATTTTTTGGAGAGATTTAGCTAGAAATCTTAAAATTCGTGAATGTGTAATTGATGAAATTGATAACAACAAACAAAAACTTTCAGAAAAAGCTATGAATCTTTTAGATACATATATGCATAAAGCTGATCCTCAGAGATGGTTTTTTACCTTATGTGAAGCTTTGGAAAAAACACGAAGGAAAGACATAAGTAGATCATTGCAGGATATAATGTCTATGAATATTTAAAATATAATTCAAAATTTTCTTAGAAACCTTTTATTTCAATAACTCTTATTAAAAAAAATTAAATTTTTGTGCACATGTTGATTCTATTTTATTCACAATATGAAAAAAGATCATTGGATGAAAAAAATGTGGTTCTCAAAAATATTATACTAATGTAATAAAAAAGTTTGTTTTATATAAAGTTGAAATAGCATGATATCAACAGATTTTTGCACTGCATGTATGATGAACTTCAACACCACTGAATTTCTAGAGACATTATTTAGACATTACTGAGTACTATAGTCTAGTGCTGATCTAGTTTTTCTATTCATAAAAAAATTATGTCTAAAACAATAAGTAATTCTATTTAATACATTGTTAAATTGTAGGAATATCTTTGAAATTAATGACAACTTTCAAAAATTTTAAATATAAAATATGTTATTACTCTATATCTATGTATAGATTTATTAATATAAATAAACATGAAAGACTACTGTTTAGTTTCAGTTTTGTATAATTATTGATAGAAATCTTGAGCTATGTGAATCTACAGAATGATTAGTATGCCAAATACCACCATAAAGTATATTTGGCAATTGCAACAAAATCATGGAAGGTTTTTAACATAATTGTTTAAATAATCAGTACTCTTATAATAACATTAACACACTTCCATCTCTTTACACTTAAGTTTAACAAAAGAAAATCAAATCTTCCTCTTGTATTCCACTTATTTATACAGGTGTAGATGGAGTAAGATTTAAGTTAACAAATTTTTCAAACTATAGGATTTACTTCAAATTTATTGTAGGATTTAAAAAAAAAATTGTTGCTTTTGAACCATAATTTTTATTTCTTATTATCTTGATATATCATATTTGAGATAACTCATCATACATACTTTCAGTGGCGTGCCATATTTTTTGAACTACAAAACACGTCAAATTTGGACACAATTTATTGAACATATTGATGGTAATTGTGGATCATAAATCGTACCCACGATTTGAATCCAGTTTTCTATGTAGATATTTTATAGTCCGAAACATACGGTACGTGACTACGCTAACAAATGTAATTTTAAGTCTTATTTTGGTTTAAACTAAAAAAAATACAAAAGTAATATTTTAGTTTCTAAAATCCAGTTACATAATTTCATAAAAAATAATCCTGGAATGTTAAAACATCTAGAAGACATTACTTTAACGTTTTACCAAAATACAACACTAAAACACATACAAGATAATTCATAATAAACAAATATAAAAATATTTTCGAACAGGTTTAAAATAAACGTATTTTACATTAATAATTAGTAACTGACTGCCTCCGTGATGCAGTGGTATAACCGCTTGCCTTGTAACGGGAAGGTCCCGGATTCGATTACCGGGCAACAGGAGTAGTGGAGTCTGGATGGTGGTAGTGTTTTTTGAACCCGCCTAGTTAGCTACCACCTTCTATGTCAATCTGCAGTCATAACAGCATTGCTGTATTCCGGCAGTCGTGTCAGTTCTGGGCGAACACACTTCACCATCTACAGCCTCATTGTCACTTGACAGATAAAATCGAGGCAGTGTTAGCCCATAACCGATAAATAAAAAATAAAGCTGTAACACCATGGTTTTTTTACACAAAAAATGCATGCAATACAAAGTGTTGCCTCCTCCGTTTTTGAGCGATTATTCATAGAATCAATGACACTGTTATATTAAGTGCCGGCAATTGCTCCCAATGAATTTTTAGTAAGTCCATCAGTTGTTGGGTTGTTTTCACTCCATCCAAGACTTAATACGTCTCTGGAGCATGTCCAATGCATGTTCGATGGGGATGAGGTCTGGGGTTTGTGCAGGCCAAGGTAACCAGGATGTTTTCCCTTGCCAAGTACTCCCGTGTGTGCAAAGCTGTATGCGAACGCGCATTGTCATGAATCAGCGTGAAATCGGAGCCAAGCGTTTGTGCGAAGGCCTTAGAACATCCTTAACGTAATTTACAGCGTTCATGTTACCATTTACAAAAACGAGCGTAGTTCGTCTGTTCTTCACAATGCACGCCCATACCATAACTGTTCTGCCGTTGTATGGATGTCCTTCCTGAACGCACCTCAGTCTTTCAGTATTTTCAGGGCGACGGTACACTCTTACCCTTCTAGTATCAGACTTAAACCCAAATCGAGACTCATCGCAAGATAAAATTTTATCCCATTGTTCCCGGGTCTGTGTTATGTGTTCCCTACACCATTCATTTCGATGAGCGCGATTCCCATGACGTATCGGTTGGCACCTAATTGGCCGTTGTGCTCGTAGGCCATACTCATGCAGTCGATTTCTCACAGTTTCGCAGCCAACAACAACACCACTTCAATTTTGTAGCCTTAAACCTATCTCATGGTTAACATCGGCTAGCTTCTTGCAGTCAGTTGTATGTATCGATCTTGCCGTGTGGTTGTACACCTTCCTCGACCTGGATGCTGCTCAACAGGATCTCGTGTTAGTGTAACGCTGATGAAGATGGCAAATAACACTTCTGTTGACACCAAAATACCGAGATACTTGAGATTGACTTCTTCCCGCTTGCAACATACCTACAGCTCTTTGCATTTCATCTGCGTTCAAATGACGTAAAAATTGTCTCAAAATCCAAATTTCTTCAAAACTTTTTTCAAATTATTGTGTAAATCATAAAATTGATACAGAATACTAAATTCTAATAAGCAAAGACAACGCTATAAAATTCGAACAAATGCATTCGCTTTTGAATTTGTCAAAAAAAAACAAATGATACTCGAACTTTTTTTTACAACCAGTCAGTATGTCCTTTAAATCCAAAAAAGTTTACATAGTATTACCTACTTGGTAAGAAATGTTATAATTGATTAATAATTTGAAATAGTATGTGTTGCTTAGACTTTTTTAATGCGTGTATTTTTTATACCACTAAGATGGGAAAAAAGCATACGGCTCGTCTGAAATCTATACCTTTAAAAAGGCTGTCCAACTGGTGGCCCGCTGACCGTATACGACCCGTCAAATTATTTTTACAGCCCGGGAGCACATTTAACCATGAATAAATTTGTTACTAAGTTATTATTATTAACATTAAAATAATTTTACTATGTGAAGATTTAAAATGGGAAGAAAATTTCAAACAATATCACTTTCTCACCGGACTGTAAGCCGACGTGTAAACGAGATTAGCATGCATGTCACTAAAAAATTAGAAAACCTAATCAATAGTTGCTGCTATTTTTCGGTAAAATTGGATTAAAACACATATATTCCCGATACAAGTCAAATGCTTATTTTTATAATAAATGAAAATTATAATTATTTAGAACTTTTAAAATTACAATCATTACGCGGAACAACTAAACAAATAATTAAAATGTGCAGTAGAGCAGTATGGCGGATTTGACAAGTGCACTGGCATTGTAGCCGATAGTGTTAGAGCTACGGGCAAAAATATTAGGCTCACGGGTGTATTATCCATCAGGAGGTATTATCTCTACAACTAAAACACGTAATGGCCAAGGTTTGCAAAATTACTGATTTAATTCGCAGCAGAATCGTTCTTTTACACACCGAAAATTAAAAAAATTTTTGGATGAATTGGAAAGCGAGTATGAATGTGCTTTTATATAGTAACGTTCTTTGGTTAAGTACTAGAGATTACTTGAGGAGATTATTTACACTTCGAACCAGAATTCGCTTTTTCTCACAGAAATTGCCATCGATGAATTTTGACTGCAAATTTAGTTGATGAAAATTTTGTTTCCTCATTTGCTTTCCTAATGAAAATCACATTTTTTTTAATATTATAAATCCTTGCAAACATGATCAAAATGTGTGTTGCCTTTATAAATAATTACTGGATTTAGAAATTAAATTGTTAAGGTTTAATTTGGAACAAAATAATTTATTTCAGTTTGAATTCTCCAAAGAGAGCTATGAAGAAATGAAAGAGTGTAAGTGTAGAAGTGAATTTTAAAATTTTTCTATCAAAATTGGATATGCTAATTACAGATTTCAATAAAAGATTTCCTCAATCAGATGATCCTAAACCGTCTATTGATTTTGTGATCCAATTAATGCCTTGCGCTTCAACCCAACCCAACTGCGTTGATCTTAAATATCAAATAGTCTCCTAAAGTAATTGGAAAAAAAAATATTCAAATTTTCATATAAAAAGAAATATCCAAAATTGAGAGATTTTGGACTTGAAATTGTATCAATGTTCAAAAGTACATATATCTGCGAGCGTGCATACTTCGCTATGAAATATATAAAGTCAAAATATAGAAACAGTTTGAAAGATTGCACTCTTTAACATATAATTAGACTTGCCACAATAAACATTGAGGTGGACATAAAAGATATTGTTGGCAAACAATTACGGTCACAATGTTCTCATTAATATATAACAAATGTTTTAAAGATTACTTTTTAGTATACATATATTTTTGTTTTAATTAACATAAACTGAGTTTTCATTTATCAACCTTTTTGGTCTTCAAAATGGTTGGTGAAGAAAATATGGCCCGCAGGCTACGATAAGTTGGATAGCGCTGTCTTAGAAGTTACTGCAATCATATCAAAAAGAAAATGAATATTATAGTTTATATAAATATGTCAATATTATAAAATAATAATATAGGATATAAAAGCACAATATTTAAAAATATTTGATGATTTTTTTTGCATTACAATTTTATAGCAAAATTATCAAAATTAATATTTTATATGCTATATATTATTTGTAAATTACATTTTCTATTAATTAGAAAAATAATTGGTTTTTACTGTCTTAATTATAAATTATTATAGTTCATAAATATTGTAAATTCTTTAAAAATGTTGCACACAAATTAACTTTTAAAAATACACAAATGTTCGGTTCCTATTTTTATTGTTTTCTTATGAATTAATAATTTTAAAATAATAAAGATTTCTTCTTAGTATAAAGTATCGGTTCAACAATAACAAAGTCTTATTTTTACGATTATTTTTAGTGTTATATTTAAAAAAATTATGATATAAACAACTTGTACATTATAATTCTATGTCTAGAGCAGTACACCTAAGTCTTTGCAGCCCAAGTGTAGGCATTCTGGAACAATCGCAGCCAGGGCGAGGCTTGGTTTTGGCCTGTTGTGCTCGGGGGTGGCACCGCACACTGCCAGCGCAGTACACAACGCTCGGGATGCGGCATCA
The DNA here is from genome assembly GCA_018245475.1 of Pharmacophagus antenor. Lineage (NCBI taxonomy): Eukaryota > Metazoa > Arthropoda > Insecta > Lepidoptera > Papilionidae > Pharmacophagus > Pharmacophagus antenor. The sequence goes on from DWQX01005207.1 coordinate 7,121, forward strand.
TGGCCACGTGCCGGCCGTCGAGGGAACGAACGCCCGCTATACCCTCTGAGGAAAAGAGACATCAGAGATGGTATAAATTTATACTTATTTTAAGACATTGACCGGATTTATATAAGCTCTCTATAACCATGCGGGTATTCTATAGCATCAAACTCCGATCGATGATCGACGCTTGAAGACAAAAGATTTTAAGTCTCATTATCATAATAATTTCAATAGTCTCAGCACAACTAACACAAACCGCAACACAGTAATGAATATAATCTGATAAACAATGATTTTTGCTCATAACTTTAATTGAAAAATCTTTCAAAAATCTGCCCTGATTGATATTGAGTTGGTATTATATAGGAAAAATTTTAAATGATAACATATTTTAATTATATTTAATCATAAAATTCTACCTGGACTTCCATTTGGATTCATAGGATACGCTTCAGTAGGAACTCCGTCGTCGTCGACGTATTGCATGGCAAGCTGGAAATTCTTTTTAAGCCGGTCCTGTAATTGAGATTCTGCGAACCTAAACCGTCCTTCTCCATGTGCGACCCAAACACCGAGAATGCTGCCACCCATACCCCGGAACCACACATCTTCACTATCGCTCTCAGTTATTTTTACAGCGCTCCATCGACATTCAAACCTACAAAATATTCAATTATTTAAAAATACTTCTAGGTCCTCATAATCATTTTGAGCCAAACATGAATAACACGAGTCCGATTCGTGAGCGGATATTTGGGCCAAACTCCAATTGACTGCTTCCATGGCGCGGTGGTTTACTGCTAGCTTCGTTATACCGAGGTTCTGGGTACAATTCCCAGGTCATATGATCAGTAGTCTAGTTCGAGGTAGGATTTACCGAATCCGCCTGATTATCTACCAACCACAATGTCAATCTAATGCCAAAACAGCATCGCTGTGTTCCGTCAGTCATACCAGCGTGACCTGGAATTAATCTGTGCGAACACATTTCACCATTTACAGCCTGAATGTCTCTTAATATCAGGTGAAGTTGTGGTCAAATGGTAGCATATAACTAATTAAAAGACGTTTTCCTGGATATTTACGCACAAGCATAAATTATATACAATACACATTAAATATTAGGTTCATGGTTTTTACTATATTAACTGTAAAATATTTTAAGTTTTTAAACAATTTCATAATGCGTCTCATGTAGCTCACAACAGTTTTTTTTATTATAAAAACTGAAATTAATACCTCTCTGAAAGATTATGATCGAGGAATATCTGGGTCTTGTTTGCGTAATTATAAGATTGATCTACGTCAACCCAGCCAAGCATAGCCATCAGTTGACAACCATTGCACACGCCCAGGGAGAATGTGTCATATCTGTTCTTGAAGTGATAGAATTGTGCGTGCAAGTTTTCAGAGAACAGGATACCTGCAGCCCATCCTTTTGCGGATCCAAGAGTATCTAATGAATACAGAACGTATTTATTTCACAATTTTAATATAAAACTAAGAATACAAATAAAAGAATAACGTAAAGAATTGGTAGAATTTACTAGATCAGTAGAAATTACTGATTCGACGATTTTAAATCAAAATTAATACTTCACGCAAAACTTTGTTTCTGAAACAATGTCATGACTTTCGTGGCTATAAATAAACAATAAGTTTTATACAGTTAGTATTTTTTTATATATATACGAAATAAAAATTATTTTGAATGGTGCATGTATGTTTCTATGTGATATAATGATATTGGGGCATTTGTAACTAATAATGTGGATCATGTTAGTGATAATGACAAATATATGGAAATTCTCTTAAAACAAATTCTATAAAACCTGCGATTCTAATGCAATATATATATATATACATTTTCAGTAATTCGTCAAATTTTGAGATTTTCGTTCTTGTGATGGTAATTTTTTTTGTGCACACTACTAAGCAATGTTTACATTACAGAAATACTAAAAACTAAAATATGTGGTAACAAACTAAATTCACAGTACGATGTTAGCCAATTATTAGTTTCGATTAATTTACATTGAGTTATTAGACAACCAAAGGACACACATGGCAATAACAATGAAAATATTATTATCGATAATAATGTTAACCAAATTTTTAATGGCTATGATGATAAGTCAAGTGGAACTGAAATTGCCCCAGTCGGATATATTTGTGAAAAAAAAAAAAAAATTTTTGGAAGTTTTCAAATATTTTTTAAAGAAGTGACCCAGGGCTACAGTGCTGACAAAAAGAATTATTATGAAGAACATTTTTATTACTGAATGAATAATAATCATAAATTAGTAGCATATATGGGCTTCTACAAAACTAAAAGCTTCTCAAGTTCTAGGGACTGAAAAGAAACTTATCAAAGCATAATAAATTAGCAAGAAGATATTTATTGTTACATTATATACGAGTATACGTGGGATATAAGAAACAAACACTTTGAGATTAAGAATATTTATGAAATAACAAGTGAGGACAAAAATTTTTCCCACAACTTATACCTCAATTTACACAACGTAGGAGTGCTTTTACTGAGATTTTATGTTGTATTCCATTCAATAAAATAAAATAAAAAAACAGTTTTATTTGATTTCAGCAGTTTCAGCTAAATTCATAGAAAATAATACTAATATAAGGGTGGATAACCACCTCTTCCTAACGAAGGCTTGATATAGGTTTATACAATATGTGCCAAACATATTTTACAAGTTTGACATAAAATTGGTTAATGTAGTATTTTTCATTATTTTACTTTTCTGTAATAATTAAATTTCGAATTCTTGGAGTTAATTAAAACTAACTGTAATTTAAATTAAAATCTATAATTTCTATAAAACTTTTAATGTCACAATTTGTTTAATTATTAAAAGTTTTTACCTTTACATACATATTTAACATTTTTTGTAAGTAAAATAAGGCAACAAACACCATTAACGACTTTTTAGAAAGATCAGTCATCTTGACTGGTTGTGGTAAAAATGGGTATACGTAAATTGCTTGTAAATCTGGTGTTAAAAGGTTATAAGTAAATAATTAAAGAATCATACAAAACAGTTATTTAACTTTTTAGTTTCGGCTTTTCATTGTTATTGACAAAGATTTTTTTTTTTTTGAGCAGGAAAAATAAGAATCTTATAATGCTCCAAATTATAATAGATAAGAAAAAATAAATATCCGTAAACCTAATGTTAAAATTACATAATGTAATAAAACAAAAATAATGATTATTTCAAAATAACAAGTCTGGCCTTAAATAATTTATTTTAAAACTTTAGATTTTGGGCCTTTTCACATATTTTTTCGTGTTCATTAACAAATTCCAATATAGAATGGGGGTGTTAAACACTTCAAAGCTTTGTATCAGCCGTATGTTCGTATATCGTACTATCAACAGATACAGAAAACACTTTCTATGTCGAAGACCAGAAAAGATCGGGGCGACCGCGTGCTGTTAGAACTACAAAGGCTGTTAATGCTATGAAAACCCGATTTCGTGAAAATCCCATTAGAAAGCAAAAACTCTTATCGCAAGAAATGAAGATTCCCGCTAGGACTTAGTCACGTATTATAAAACCTAAAGCTGAGACCTGAAGCGCGGTGCTTATTGTCTATATACAAGACATGCTCTAAATCAATCTTTTCACTTAAAGAGATAGGATGGATCAAACCGCCTTCTGTTGCGATACGCAGGTAAAAAAGGCACAGAAATATCCTCTTTACCGATGAAAAATTCACTATTAGAGAACACTACAATAATCAAAATGATAAAATGTTCGCTCATGATTTTAAAGAAACTGCTCACGCGGTCGGATAGGTACAACGTGGTCATCATCCTGCCGTCAGTGATGGTTTGGTGGAGCGTGTCTTATCAAAGAGGCACAAAAATACATTTTTGTGAAAAAATAGTGAAAACTACAGCCAAAGTGTATCAAGATACAATCTTGGATCGTGTTGTGAAACCTCTCAGCAATACACTTTTTAGAAATAAACCATGGACTTTCCATCATGACTGCATCTGGTCACAAGGCACGATCTACCCAAGCCTGGCTTGAAACATAAATTGCTTCCACGATGCTGCCCTGTATAGATCTTTCACGTCAACATCTGCTTGTGAGATGCACGCAGAGCTCAATTAAATTTGACTGTTCGTGTGATTGTAAAAAAAAAAATATTTTCATTACCCCCTAATACTATTAGCGATGCTTTGATTGGAATTTGTTTTCTGTTGTTCGTTAAAGTGTTAATACAAGCTCATACGGTTGGCTATAATGTGGTGCTATTTCAGAAAGTTTCTTTTTTTTTAATTAAATAAACTAGTACCAGACCTGGTCCCGAGCTGATGGTAAATGGAGATATAGTATATAATAACAAAGGGTATTGGTGTGGAAGAAAGTTCTTGTCTTCTCTATAGACTCATACATCATACCTGGACGTAAACACCGATTTTTTTATAACTAGCAGTCACCCGTTAACTTCTTTCTGCATATTATTTTTTTTATTTAACATAAAGATTAATTCCCCTCCATTAAGTGTATAATTATTCAACTCCATCGACGCAAAGAATGAAAAGTTACACTTAAATTTGAATTATCCCACTTGGTAGGCGGAATTTCAATTCGGATCCAAGAAGCGGCCTCTTTATATGAAGTAAAGAGTGGCCGCTCCCGGCAGGTGCTGGACTTTATAAGGGCTCAAGACTGGCTCTCATCTAGCCCAAACCTCAACCCTTTAGACTTCAAATTATAATTAGTTTTAGATGAGATGGCCTGCTCTAAACGACACGACGACGTTGAGTCTTTTAAAAAATCTTTGGAGCAAGCAGTAGTGAAATTTTCCTTTTTTTTTATCGTGAGGAAATGCGTTACGCATACCGCCCGACCAAGGGAGGTTCGGGAAGGTTATGTAAGACTCCCCGGGAGTCAAGCTCCCTGTATACTCACTAAAACCTCACTGTGTTCGGACTCACGCCAAGGCGGGGCTGCGGGCACGCGGATGCATTCCTCCGCGGCTCCGTTGGAGTTTGCTCGCGAGAGCACGCCGTTGGACGGGGGCTAATTTAGCCCATCCGCTCTCCGGAGGGCGAAGTTTCGGAACGCGACATTTCACCCTCGACTCATGTCGGGCGGACGGATCCCCCTCCGCCGCCCTAGGGTCAGGTTAGTGGGGTGGGAGAAGACGGGCGTACTCCCCCCGCCTCCTCCGTCCCAGTCTCCTTCGGCGCATTGGTAGCGAGGCCGGGTTGTTCTACCTCGCACGTTCGGCCTCTTCCTTGCGAGACATTACTGCCTCGCATAACAGGACAAGGGCCGCCCATGCTTCGAACCAACAGCAGCCCTAACGAATATCGACGGCGCAGGTCCGCTCCGACTACGGCGACTAAGGTCGCGCACTCACCGCTCCACGCCCGAAAGACTTCCAGCGTATACTGGCTGTCGTCCTCCACGCTGTCGCGTTGGTGGCAGGCGGAGAGCGGCTCTCTACCGACGACGTGGCACAGATACCTTCTGAGATAACCGTATCCCGAAAGGATCTGCACCAGTCTGAAAGTGAGTGCACCGTGTCGTCTGTCCACCCAATCCTTAAGGATCAGACGAACAGAGTCCACGGTCCACTGGCCGGCTCGGGACTTCGCGAGGTGGAGACTCCACCTACGGAGCAGTTCTTCGCGCGCGTCCCTGCGCCACCGCTCCCGTGTGGTGAAATTTCCCTTGGAAACAGTGCGTAAATCCATAGATTCCTGGCTAGACAGATTAAAGGCTTGTATAAAAGCCAAAAATGGCCATTTCGAATAGAATTATTTTTTATTCTTTGTTGAAACTAATAAATATGAAGGTATCAATTGTAGTAATATTACATTACTCCGTAAAAAAAGCATTTTTATTTATAACAGAACTTACGGCTGGACTAGGTGGATTGTATGTCTTCATTTTATTTGATATCACTCACCCGCGTAACTAAAGCCACCAGGGAAAACCAATCCTTGGAATGGGTCTAAAGTAATGTTCCCCGATTTCAGATCGCTCATAGTAACATCGAACACGTCGAAGTTAGCCATCATCAATGACGCTATCATTTCCCTGTCTCCGTTCGTTCCTTTAAAAAATACTTAGCTAAATTTCAAATCATGTAAATAAAAATTGATACAATTATTGGGAAGATAGATATACGTTTTAATTTCTAGAAATGCATCTGTCATTATTCATTCATACATTACATATTCATAGAGAATTTAGCGCTACTGCAGTATACATATGATCTTCATATTTTTCCAAGAACTGCATAATATGAGCCTGATATATATATATATATATATATAT
>DWQX01005208.1:0-13430 GCA_018245475.1 Pharmacophagus antenor
TATCACGAGGCTACAATATATATATATATATATATATATATATTTGCATATGAGTACATTAAAAATTTTGTGGCAGTTATAAACGCTTTGAGCGTCTTTCTAAAAAAAAAAGTTTATCACTTTTTTAACATAATAAGTCCAATGTAGCATGGTCATCTATTTGCAAAAAAAGTAGATTGAAAGAATATAAAAAAACTGGCACTATTTAGGAGTACTTTTGCTTCGTTCTAGCAATGATTTGGAGAGTCCTTTTTTTTTGTAGGAATCACAGAAAATTATTTCGTGTTTATCGAGCAGCCCATGAGTATATCGTTCAGCGCTGTGTCTTGGAATATTTTATTCAAGAAGGCGTTCGCCTCCTCACTGCGATGGTATCCTGGACATGAGGTATTTATTGAGTTCATTTACTTTTTTCTATTATGCCCAACATTTATCAACGTTAATACGCGCTAATTTGTATGGATTACTACACTCAATATATTTATATTCACAGTACTCGGTACCCGCTCATTTTGCAAGACATTCAATAACTGTTTAAATATGATTTTGATATTGTAAAATATTGGAAAGAGTGTGTGGTATTCATAAATAAAAAAAACCTGGTACCATCCATAGATTATTCCACATCGAATGACCGAAGCCCCATCCCGATACGTTTATTAGTTTTGACGTGATGGGCAAACCAAAAGTTATTTTTACGAACGTATAGATTTAAACGTTAAAATTTCGATCAAAAATTTATGTGAAGGTAAAAATTACTTGTACTGGCTACTAAGGGTAACTTTAATCATACTGTTTTAACTGTTTTATACACATAATAAATTGTTTAATTATCAGACGCACATCGTTCTTATAAGTCGTACCACCGGAAAAGAAGTGAAGCGATATCGTACGGATACTTTATTCTTCTTCCACATAATCAACGCTTATGAACAGGATCAGAAGCTTGTCGTTGACCTCTGCGTATATAACGATGCGAAATTAGTGAATGCAACGTATATAAAGGCAATGGAGGTGAGATGTTTTTTTTTTATCAAAAATAGAAACACATTCAATCTCAATTTCACCTGATGTTAAGTGACAATGATGCCGTAGAAGTGATATACGCTCGTATATATACTACCGAAACTACCGGAACGTAGCTATTCTGTTATGGTGGCAAATTGATATCGTGGATTGTAGTCAGCTAGGCGGGTTCATATTGATTTCATTACTCACATGGCCCCGGAGTTTGAACTAGGTTTCTCATGTTGTAAGGCCGTGTCCAAGGCAAGCGGTTAACCACTGGACAAACGAACCTGTTGCAAGTTTGTAAAACTTTAGCCTCAAGCCAGAGGACTTGCTCTTATCTTAATGTGAGAATAAAGCTCAGATCCATTGAATATTTCGTACTCCGGGTCTCTATCGCCTGGGCATATCGAACGGTTGGGTACAGACAACAAAATAGGTGTTACTTAACGTGTCAGCATAACTTCCCATTTTGCTTGGTTCTTAGGTGATTCACATACAAGTTGTTTAGTATTAACGGCATAAATTTCACTAGCTAGTGTTCCTGATGAGGAAATTAAGAACCAAAAATATGAAGACCTTTAATTTATTTATTATTATAGGGTTACAGTTGGCGCTGATAATGTGTAATTGTAAAACATTTGACCGTTCAAAATAATTTTTAATACCGGTCAGGAGATGGCAGTGTTCATGACAGAATTAAATTATTATGTTTAAAATATTTAAAAATTTTATTTATATATCAATGATGATTTAAATTATAAATACACCGATAATAATTTAATTTATTGATTCAAGCATTACTTTTCGGAACTGCATGACTAAATAAAAAAAAATTAATTTGCTGATTTCCGCTTTGTTTAATCGCATATATTACGACTAAAATGCAATTTCTACGTATTTTGTCACTGAACGTGACAACCTCAGTAGATGTTACGACGTCATAGTAATCATTTTACGATTATACAAATTACAGGTAGTCAATAATACACTTAGTTTTGGTTTTGTTACTTTTTTCTTCAGACAATGCAGAGTAATGCCGACTTCGCGGATTGGTTCCGGGGGAGGCCGAAGCGTCTCGAGGTGTCGCTGACGGCGCCCAACGGGAGCAAGGTGCAGCTGCGCACGCTGGCCGACATCGGCTGCGACACGCCGAGAATACACTACGACCTGTGCAATGGTAACTATCCAGTAGGTTCATTCAATTAAAGGCACTTGAATGGCAGCTAGGAATTACCACTAGTCCTTTATTCAATATTTTTCCATTTAAATTAAAAAAAGAACACACTAAATAAATAAAAGTTGATCTGGAGGCTACTGCAGCTGGTGAATCTATTGGGTTTGGACGAATCGTGTTTTTTATCGGCAAAATAGTCAACACGCTTACTTGATCACTATGTCAGATAATGTTAAGTGATCATGCCGTAGATGGCGTAGCGTGCACGCCGGGCATACTTTATCATATGTCAGATTTGCCACAGCTTGTATGCCGGCGGACAAGACAGATTCTATAAATACTTTACTGCGATCCAATACATTTATCCTTTATAGGGCCTAATCGAGCCTGAAACCTTCGTGTTACAAAGTAAAGGGTTTAGCCACTGCAACACGGAGGCTGCTGATAAACAGGATTGGATGGATGAACTTAATAATAACAAAATGAAAATATTTGTTGAACATGTCTATAGTACCCAAACATTTATCATCGTAATAGACAAAATTAACTAATATGCCATTTCTGTAACATCTATAATATTATTTATTTATTTATTTATATATATATTGTACATTAGGTGTAAATACCGTAAAAGGTACGTAATACCTGCTGGCATTTTCTACCAGTCAACTCACGGTAAGAGGAAAACATGTAGTAGGTGAACAATTTAAACATCATTGAAAATGATAAAAATAAATACAAATTAATACTATAAATATTATATGTAACTATGTCAATACATATACATATAAATATAATACACTATGTAATATAATACAAAAAATCTATACAATTAAAACATGTAATGTAAAATAATTAGCTTTATGCGGGGTAGCAATAATATTTCAAGTGAGGCATTTCTAAGAAAATATTCCTGTAAAAAATTAAAAAATAAATATTTACTTTTTGCTTTTCTGGTGTCAGCGAGCAAAGAGCTCCGGAGAATTGTAGCACGAGCAGTAAAAGACCGCTCAAAAATATGGTGAAATGTTGAAAACTGTGAATATTTTTATACAATGCAATGTATTACTAAAATCTAATCATCAAAGTTAAAACTAACGAATTATTTTCCATATGGTCAAATCCGTAATTCAATCACAGAATAATAGATAAGGGCTGCTAAGAGTGGATATCGAGAAATTTAAAATGGTAACAGCACGAAGATGAGAAATGATTTGCTAAAGAAATAAAACTTTTTGATTGCCCGTAAAGCATGAGATTATGTTTATTTCCGTCTGGTTGAATTAGCACTTTGTTCAAACCAATTTACTACTTGTTTATTTTGGTCTTAACCGCGTGCCGTTAGTCAGTATGGAATGGTTTATAATGTCGCTTTCACACAGTAAAGAGAAGCAGCTACGATTTAACGGTTTATTATGAGCTATACCAATAAATAGTAAGCGACTACGAACGGTGTGTTACTGCCCCGAGGTTTTTTATTGCGTTTTCTATTTTTTTTTTCATTTTCACGTATTCATTGCAAAGTTAAAAGTTTCGCAGTTTTAGTTCACTGTTTTTTCTAGTTTTTATACTCCCTATATTTTAGTCTGGTTTTCACTGTTTATTTGGTCCAATATTATTTTAGGTTTGACCTAAAAAATAACGGCAACTTAGTAAAACAAAGTAATTAATTATTAAGTATTTCTCGCAAGTGAGTATAATAAAATATGACTTAAACACTTAATCATAATATTAGCAGACGAAAAAACAGAAAAAAATATCACTGATCTAATTTTCAAAAATTTTTCAGTTTTATTATCGGTTTATGGTTAATATTCGCCCTTATTTCACCTGATGTTAAGTGACAATGTAGCCGTAAATGCTGAAGCGTGCTCGCCCAGAATACTAGTTCGAAATATTTATTGTAAATTTATATTGAAAATGTATAACATGTTTGCGTTTATTTTTATTTTGTATGATATTGAACTAGGCGGCGGGCACTTTTCTTATTTCACGGTACGCTGCTAAAGCGCGATGCAGCGGAATAACTTTAAACTGTGTGAGACATAAATAAAACGCGGTTCTCTTTTAGCGTACACCGCTATGTCCAATGAATAAAAACGTTTCATTTATTTTATTTTATTTTGTTGAAAAAAGTAATGGTATTCTTAATGTTTTATTAAATGATTAGCATATATTTAATGTGAAAGCTAAGCTAGTTGTTAAGGAAGAACGGTTGAGAGGTCTTAGACATTGGATATCTGTGCTAGTCTTTGATAGCGTATAATTGCCCAATACGAAGACATTCTTCTACGTAAATCAAAGATAAATATGCACCACAGCAAATGGCAGATTCGCTTCTACGAGTTTATATCCGCAAATTGTAAATCGGTATATTTGGTAATTGCTTATAATTATTTTCTGTTTTATTTTAGGCCGCCCATACCGTTACTTCTTTGCACTGTGTACGGAAGTCGACGCCAGCAGTGCTGGAGGTGTAAGTTGAATGTACATCATTATGTTAAGAGAAGTGCAATGGCACGTGAAGAATGTAGTTCAATCGATGAAGTGATTTTTTTATCAGTTATAGACTAGCATTTGGCCTTGATTTCACCTGATATTAAATAACAATGAGACCGTAGATGGTGAAGCGTGTTCGCCCAGAATAATTCAAACTCTTACATGTATGACTGTTAAAACATAATAATGCTATTACGGCCGCAGACGGACTTTGAGAGTGATAAGATAGCCAGGCGCGTTCAAGAAATCCGACTACTTCTGTGGCTCGGGATTTGAACCCGGGACTTCCGCGTTACAAGCAACCGGGTAAACGGCTGCGCTCTGAAGGCAGTCATAAGACGCGTCAAGCAGGACCTTTTTTTTCGACTCGACTTTTAGCTTTCAAGAATAATCACGCTCAACAATATCCATCAAAGGAGCTTTAGAAATTTCTACGAATTTTTGACTTTTATTGATTAAAGCATTCTATCGGTTAGGTAATTCATTCAAATTTTTTTACAATAAAGCGATTAAGTGAGCATAATGTACACCCAATATTAACCGATACTCTGACTCGTAACTATGAGGAGTTAGTAAAAAACACTACATTGCGTATTTTGTTTTGTAGTGCAAGATAATATATCTTGTTATCATTAATATATTGTTACCGCCGTAATAACACCAGCCATAGCATTTCTTATCGGAACATAGTAAACTTTATACAATCGTAAACAGTGCTGTTGTGTTATTTAAATTCTCAGACAGAGTAACATTTTTATGTATTTTTTTAAGAATATTAATCCAATTATCTTTTCTCTAGGTATCTAATATTCATTACTAGCTATTTCATGTTATAAACGAGCAAAAACATCAAATCAGTACTATTCGGCCAGAATTGTTGATCGTAAAATAACTCTACCAGTCCAAATACGATGGCCAGTTTGATAGTTTTATGTAGAGGTTGTTTGTTATTCCATTATAATTTTTGCGACTACATAAATTATGTAAAATAAACATTATTTATTCCGTAATACGGTTGTGAGTTTATTCTCGCTTGTTTGGTTTCGCTGGGAAGTTTTACACGCAAGTTTCCGCTCCCACAATATGTGTGTTCCCTTACGTTAGCGTCTAACAAAATTCATAACTTGAGAGCGTTACGTGAGTTTTATTTGAGTTACATGTGGAAATTACACTTGCAAATCTCTACATTAGAATTTCTATAATGATCTGTTGAACGGTAGGGCTTGTTAATGTTACTTTCAGTCATGTTTGTGTATATTTTAAGTCCTGCTACGTTTTGCTTATCTTATTTATTTGTATGAATGCCTCCGTCGCGCAGTGGTTTACCTGCTTGCCTTGTAAAGGCGAAGGTACCGGGTTCGATTCCCGCGACCACAAGAGTAGTGGTCTGGATGGTGGTAGGGTTTTTTAAACTCACCTGGCAAGCTACCACCCTAAATGTATCAAAATGCCGCCATAACAGCATTGCTGCGTTTCAGTCATATGTGACAGTCAGATGTATTCTGGGCGTACATGCCACTCACTATCTACGGCCTCGTTGTCATTTAAAATCGGGTGAAATCGAGGCTAAGCGTTAGCCCATCACCGATAGAAAAAAAATTGACATTAAAATCATTATCGTCAGCTTGTACAACATAAGCTAGTATAGTTTCGTTATCGCTATGTAACATCGTGAGTAAATTATGATGAAAATTCACTATTTAAAAAAATAATATTTTCACAAGTAATAAGTAGAATTTTAATTAAATTTGGAAATTATGTGCAATATTTTAAATTGTAAAACTTAATGTTTAGGTAGAACAGATATACTATGATTTTAAATTAATATCCATAATGAAGAATAATAAAAATGAAAAAAAATTAAGTTAAGAAAGTATAAAATTAGACCATAATAATATTATTATAACCTCTACTCAAATTGACCCACAGGCTTTAATCATTAACAAAGGAGTATATATTTTTGTTTACATGCTTTCTGTACTCTTTTTCGCACCCCTTTCATAATCCTCTGTCACAAAATTTTTGCTTCAAGTATATAATATGAGTATCTAGTTCTTTACACTTTTCGTAACTAACAAGTGATATTTTATGCCATTGCAGATAATTAAAGTTGACACGTATACCGGAGAGACTAAAACATGGTGTGAGGCCGACTGCTTTGCAAGTGAACCGGTGTTCATACCGGAACCTAGCGGAAAGGTAATTAGTGTTTTAAAAAAAGAACAACAATATAACGAGGTTGGCTGAACTTTGAGCTACGTTCATTGTTTGGAGAAAAAAGCAAGACTTTCCCTCTGTGCGTGGGCAACACAGTACCAATCGGTGTTGGAGTTTCTGTTGAATGAGGACTTCTATCTGCTGGTGATGAAGTTGATTATGATTAAACATGTTTTTACGGCCTCCGTGACGCAGCGGTTTACCGTGTCTCATCTTACGCGGAGATAGTGTTTTTCGAACCTGCTTGAATAGGTACCTCCTTCGAAGTCAGTCTACCGCTATAATAGTATTGCTGTGTTCCGGAAATCATACACGAGAGAGCCAGAGGTATTCGGGGCGAACATGTTTAAACCATCTAGGATCTCATCATCACTTAACATTAGGTCAAATTGAGGTCAAGTTAAAGCGCCTATAACCAATAAAAAACAGTCTTACTTTTTTGTTCCGCTTATAAATTAATATTTAGATATTGAATTTTTAATACAGGAAGAAGATGCAGGCGTGGTGCTTTGCGCACTACTGTGGTCATCACGAGAATGCAGCATCGGTCTTCTGGTCTTGGATGGAAGCACGCTAAAAGAGATCGCCCGCGTGGTCTTTGATACCCCGACGCCTACCACCAAGTGTATACACGGCTGGTTCCTACCGGATCGCGTGTGACCATTCCTCTTATGGTTGCACCGAACACGAAGCTAGAATACCACTGTTTTATAAGTAAATGTAGCAATTAAATTTTAATTATCTAGACAGATTTTCCCCAGTGTGTCCCAACCTATTTGGTTCAATTTTCCGCTTTTGAATAAAAATTTTTTCCATGTCTCCCTCGACCCATGCTATTTTTATGCTATACCCCCAAAAACAAATAAAACCCAAGAATTGTAATAAATTATATTAGCTTTTTTTTTTAAAGTTGCTGATTGCTCCCCTCTAAATGACAGAATTGCCCTCATGTGGGGCCTACGCTCCACCTTTATTCCAATATCATTATAAGTTACCAAATTCTCATAAACAATTATTGTTGTCTTCAATTCCGACTTAGGTTTCTGTGTGTTTTGTGTTCCAGTGGCGTCAGATAGAAATATTTGGTATATATAGGTTTATTGATGTCATTTACATTGTCTAGAGTATTATTGTGTAGTAGCAGCGGCGTGAGTAACGCGGTGATAAGAAAATCTCTATAGATCAGTTTGTTTATTCACGTAAAGATTTCTTTACGTGAATCTTCTTGTCCCATCCTATCTTTGCGCCTTATGATCCTCTAATTGCTTTTTTAAGGTTATATAAAAAACTTTTTTTTTTTCAACCGATTTAGTCACGATGTTCTGAGAGTTAAAGTAATAAAAAAAATTACAGCATATACTACCCGTAGATGGGGATCACCTAATGTCAATATTTTATATTCAACTTTATTGTTAACTTATTATAATTTCTTTGAATAAATTTATATTTCAACTGTGTATTTTTTTTGTACTTGTTAGAAATCGTTTCGTTTCCAATTTCTATTGAAGCTTTTTTATTATGATAATCTCTGTGTGCATAAGCAAGAAATAAATAAAAAATAAATACATTTATTTATGGTTCCATTGTGAGTCACTTGAACATTAAAATGCTTACAATAAATCAACGAATATAATTTTTTACTAAGGTAAATATATATTTAACAAAGGAATAATTATTGTAAGACAAAGTACCAGGGTGTAAATGAAGCATTTTTTAGTGAAAGAATATTGTACAATTCTATACAATATTCTTTCCCTTAAAAATGCAATGTGTAAATAGTCTACACAGTCTCTTTTTACAATTATTAATAAATACTCAAGATTCGCGGTCATGGAGCACAATCCGGTTTTTATTTTGGATCACAGTTTCATTTTAAAACTTATCGGTTAATAAAAAATGATTTTTAATTACTGTTTCATCTGAAGTATTTTTAAATATATCCATAAGATTGTTATTAAAGGTGATAATATCCGATTAATTTGTCCCTTGTATACATAATGAAAATCTATTAAAAATACATTTCACTCAGAAAATCATATCAGTAGAGAATTGAGGATAAATTTACCAGGAAATTTAAAATTAAATAAGCATTTAAAATTGTCCCTTGATTAGGGACGTTGTGCGAATTCCCAGCAAGGTAAGCCCTCGTAAAACCGATGCCATATAAAGTACTTGAAGTACACAAACGAAATAACTTTTTTTTTCTTTTCACGTGAACTTCGCCAGTGACGGCCGCGCGGCTATAGTCACGTTTTAGCTCCACGTGTTGCACTGCTTAATGATATTGTTTTTTAACGGACGGAGAGGAAAAGGTTACCAATTAAGCGCGTATATTTTTATATATGCCGCTAAGGGAATTTTAACAGATTTATTAACTCTATATTATCAATTATTTTTTCTATTGGATTGCACTTTTATTGAAGTTAGTCACGTAAAAATTGCTTCAAAAATTTATTGTTTAAGCTGTGAAAATTAAAAATATTTTTTTGTCGCGGTTTTACCTTGTAAAATCACTACAGTAACGAAAATTTTTATGTAATCACGATATATGATGCTGGGTAAACATCCGAACTAACGTATCATTATTATAAGCAAAGTTACCACTTACTATCAAATGTGTATATGTATGTTCTGCACGGCTTGTTCTTTGTATAAAGAAATCCAGTTTCTTTGACAACAATTCAAAATCAATTACTTCATTGTATGATATTGTAAGAAGCATTAGTCTTACGGATATGTATCGTACATACCTATAACTATAATAATTTTATTAAATCTTTCCAAACGAACGAAACATGCTTTCATGTTTTCAAGGACATGACGTTATTACAAACTATTATCCATCTAGCATATGTTATCAGAAACTTTATTATCTACATAGCAATCTTTGTGTTCAGTGACTGGAAATTTTACTTATGGACGTTGATAATTGACCAGTATTTGCGAGTACGTACCAATTGTCATCGGTCGTAGATATGCCGTAATTGACTGCATCTTTCCATTAGCTAGGTCATAGATCATACCGTACGAAGATTATTGCTCTAGATCAGAATTAATAGTAAACTAAAATGCGATATCAACCTGTATATTTTAAAGAACATATAAGTTAGTTAGTTTTTTAACTCTCACCTAAAATTTCTTTGATAAGTTTGTACAATTACTTTTAATTGTCTATCGTTTATAATTAATATCACTTCTCAATGCCCCCCTCCCTCGAGTAGAACTGATAAGAAATTCGATGGGGTGTACTATTTCGTGATCATATTCACAAATTGCTGAACGATGCGCGGTTTGAAAATTCCAATTTGTTTCCAAATGTTTTTAAATAAAACTTGAAAGAATATTATGTTTTTCCCCATATAATGTTTTTTAAAAACATTTAAATTTGTTAATCAATAGGTAATTAAGTAATTAGGTCTAAAATATCGATTACACTGTTAAGACTTTTAAACGAAAATTTCCGTCGGTTGTATTTTGTACATCACGCGTTTAATGTTTTCACGTGACCGTTCGACAAATAATCCCATTTTAATTAAAAATACGTGTGTATGTTGAACTTGATCTCTGGCCTTGTCCACTGGGGGTCACGGAGAAACTTCCCCCTCACCCGGATTATCCCGGCGGATTTAATTTTCTGTTGGCGAAAGACATAGGAATAAGCGGTTTTTAATTTTTTTAATACATAGACTAGCTCCTAACCACGATTCCACCTGATGGTAAGTAAAGATATAATCTATGATGGATCGCCCTAGTCTAGATGAAACCTATTCTCTCTGGTCTTGAAGATACCTACGTCCTTTGTAGATGGAAACACTTCTGTGTCTGCACTGTTAGGATGAATCAAAACGTTTTATCCTAACAGTGCGGAATATCGACAACGAAGGGATGTGCACCACCGTATATATCTACTTCCGATGATAAAAATGTAATGGTGGTATCAAATCATACAAATCCCGCGCACACTGTCCGTTATGCATTTGGTAGAACGCAAAGAGGCTAGCCACCTTAAGTTGGTTAGGCTATCTAGTTTGTCGATTACTAGCTCTTGTTCACCGGCTTTATTAATTTACTACAACAGTTGTAACGTACCAAAAGAACCGACGACTTCGTCCCAATTTCATTATGTATGGTTCCTAATTCTTATGTATTGTTTCTTTGAAAATACTTGAGAGCTTGTTGCTTTGGCAGTTTGTATCGCCGCTTTTTAACAACCAGAGCACTTAGAAAGTTGAAAAGGCTCGGTTAATAAGAACGCTGTTTATAAATAGTAATTTCAAAGATTGTTATTTAGGGGGTACGATGAACAAATGAAATTTTATTTAAACTAAAGTGTATCTTTAATTTAATATGCTATTCACTCGATACTTAAACCACAGTCAGCTGCCCATCCTGATGTTTCAATGTCAAGTGCCTTAATATAGAATCCCTATGGCGATTAACGTATCTTTTCAGTTACTTATTCAATCACCAAAATTACTTTCATACTACTTAATGGAAATTATGTGTTTTTTTGATAATATATTTGGATATTAATGTGGTGATCGGAGAGGATTTGAATAAGGTAATATTTTATTGATATCTTAAAGGGTTCTTTTTATGTCACTTACATCCAAAAATATGTACTACGTACAATAAATATTTGCTGCAATATTTGTCAGCTTATAAAATGCACCTTTGAATTTCGTTAAGTAATGTGTTATGTTCTATGTAGGAATAGTGTTAGTATTAATATCGGTATTAATTTCTTACATTTTGCTCGAAGATAATTCTTCAAATCATATTCCGCTGACTATCAATTCGTGTTAATTAATGTTGTATTTACGCCAAAACGCGCGTAGACCATTTTTTTGTTTAAAATTAAAATTTAGACGTAAGTACAATTCTAGGCAAAAGATCTAAATAAACAGTTGTACTAAAAAAAGTAATCAAATGAGCTATAAATATTCTGGCGGTACAAAGTTATTGTACATTTAGCAAACAATCGTCGCGAAAACTTTAAAAAGTCGTATAATGTGTGACAATTAAAGAAATGCTTATGTATTTTTTTTTCAGACTGCATTATTAAACAAGTAGATCTTGATACATATTTAGTAAGCGTGTTTTAAAAGTATGTAGTAGCGTTTATGCAGATATCGTAAAGCGATATTGAGAAGGACGTTTGCGAGGGGTGACGTCGGCGACTGTACCTACCCTTACCCAAGCGGTTTTCAGCACTTCAGTCTGTACTACGACAGTGCTCAGATATCTTCGGGAAAAGTGAAAATTTTTCCTTGAAGATTTTTCGTTTTATGTATAATAATTAGGAAAAGTTCTTCTGAAATATTTCCAGAATTTAGAAAGTTTACACAACGATATTATTTTGCTAATGTTCAATAAATAACATTTCCTAATTTTATATCACGGTGTTTTTAATATACCGTTTGGATTAAAAAGATTGTGACAGTGTATTTTGAAATGGCAGAGATTAGTGACAAGTTGTATCCAAATTGTAACAGTAATGTGTGGTTAAGATCATGCGATGAGGAGGTAACACAACCGCTGCCCGGTAGAGTCACAGGTGAGCCCTCCTTTTTGACAATGTTCACGTTGTTATCAGTTTATTTTGCGCGTATGTTAAATTGCGTAATTTATGATTACTTTTTTAAATTCGTTTGCTTTTTATTACTCTGTCTTAAATGTGTAATGTTTCGTGTAATAATTTATGTTTAATTTGATAATCTGTGATTTTTATTATCGTTAAATAAATTTAAAAAAATAAAATAAAAATATAATAATTAAGTGACACAAGATATCGATGTGAAACTCATGTCACTTGCCAATATTTACATAACGTTCGATTTGTATTTTATTCAGCAGTCGAAATAATACTCTAAAATATTTGCATGACATTGACAGATTGCAGCAGTGTAATCAATGCATGTTTACTTTATTAATAAACACACACATGCATAACTTTGGCATTTTTTTGTGTGAATTACGCTGAAAAGAGCGTTAAGAGAACGTTTTCCCTTCTTGTTTTAGTATTTACATGTATAAATAAAACGCTACATAACTTTCAGGTAAAATACCGCCGTGGTTGCGTGGAAGTCTGCTCCGAAACGGCCCCGGTTCGTTGAAAGTCGGATCCATGCGATTCGAACATTTGTTTGACAGTTCAGCGCTTGTTCACAGGTATTTATACGTATAAAAATGTTTCGTGTTAACAAATATTTAAAAACAATATATACACAACTTGTAAAAGATTAAAGTTTTATTTTTTTTTATTTTTACTCAATTATATTTATACATCTTTTGGAGTCATTGCAGCTTAGATTACCTTTAAAAAAATAAAATGGCAAATACAAATTTGTGCTATGAGTATGAACGGTTGTGTAATTTGTAAAACTAGGTTGAACCCAGGTAAGCGGACAGGGGTTAAGTTAAATAAAACTAGTGAAATAAAACTCTCTCTGTTTATTTACAAGAATCGTTGTGATATGTAAATATGAAACACAAATTGTGAAAAAGGAGATATATATATATATATATA
>DWQX01005209.1:0-13430 GCA_018245475.1 Pharmacophagus antenor
AAGGAACAGCGTTTCGCTCCAGTATCTCTTTGTACTGCTCCTTTTTCATTATTCCTTCAATTTTAACCAAATCTCCAGTGCCATAGCCAGAGAAACATCCCCAGACCATAATAGAGCCTCCACCATGTTCGACTGTTGGCACTGAACAGTCTGGCAACATCTTTTCTTCGGCACTACGACGTACAAAAACTCTTATATAATCAGATGACGGTTTAGGATCCTTCCCATCACTTTGTAAAGTACTATTAGCCTATAGTTCGCTAGGTCAGACAGGTCCCCTTTTTTGGGTATCGGTTGCACATTAGCCACCCTCCAAGCCTCCGGCACACGTCCTGGGGAGTATGAAAGTTGGTACAGGCGTGTGAGTACGGGAGTCAACTCCTCCATTAAAATACATCAATTAGTGGTCTATCAGTAGTGATGTAATATTTAGAAAAAAGGTTTACGAAAATTTGAGTGTTACGTAGATATGAGTAAAAATTTTGGGTGATTCCATGTATTTAAAGCACAAGAAAAATATTTTAAATTATAAAACAAAAAATGATCATAGGAATTAGTACATTTCTAGGCCCTGTTACATAATAAAAGAAGAAATAAAAAATGTTATTGCATAATATTTAATATTTGTAATGTATCGCTTATTACAAAGAAAGAAAAAAGTTACAGTATTTTATGACACTAAAATTTTCTCTTTCAATAATTTCAATAAATGCAAAGTATTTTGTTACAATAACGTAATAGATAGCCTAAATGTAATATGAATTTGACTATTACCGTAAAAGACAAAAAGAAAGACCTAGGTTAATACAAATAAGCTGTTAATATCTTAATTTATTTTGAATGCAATATATCAACTTCCCAGCAATAAGGGTCAAGTAATAGAATATTTAGTTTGACTACAATCCACATCTAGAATAGTAATTTGATATGGATTTAAAAAAAAAATTCTAAAACAGGCACATTTCCTTACAACAGGTATTGAATTTTTTAATCAAATGTTAAAAGGCATTTTCAATGACTGACTGAAATAAACTAAATAGCTTGTTTCTAGTATCTACAAATACTATTTATAGTAATTTATTAAACTTGTAGGTAATTGAGCATTGATTTATAATCAATTAAAATGGTGAACAGCAATTTATTACCCAAATTTATAAAACTTATATCTCGGAAACTAACCGCCGAGAACTGGACCGTTTTTGCTGGATGTCCACGTATAAAAATATCTCATCTAAAAATAAAAGTGCATTGTACAATGTATTTTTAACATAAATAATAAATATATAGAAGAGTTAATGAATTTCGATCATTTAATTAGTGTCAATTGTGGCAAATAGGTAAATGTTTAAAAGATATACATGTTAAAACTTTTTAAAAGTGCTTAAATATCCAAAACATTTCAAATAAGTTGAATGTATTCTATCATTCTAGTTAATAATTTTTGTTTAACTGAGTATCTGAATTCTAACAATTTCTCAATTTAAAAATAAACATAGCTTTTGTTATGTGATTATAAGGCTATTTGATTTTTTTATAAGGATGATGTATGTTGTATAATGAAGTTGAAAAGAAAATTTCATGTGAAAAGTACCATTCAATAATTTTATGATTTTAATGATCTAGAAACTTACAAAAAATGTAAGTCACAGTTCTTTTATAATGCTTGAACATTTTCATTATTTAATTTTCTTTTGCACTGAACAAAAAGGCGGACAAAATACCTACAGGCATTCTCTTCCAGTCCACCTACAAGGTTGTGAATAAAGCGGATGCAAGAAATATAAAAACAAAAATAATTATAAAAATGATATTAAGTGAAAAAAAAAAAAACGTTAGAGTTATGAGATAAAAATTAACACTATGTATTCTAGGTTTTCTATATAGATATCTATATAATCTCATAGACCTGTAAAAATTATTTTAAGGAAAAATGTCAACCATGTTTGCGTTTACTGCTTCTTAATCGTCTTCGATTTGATGCAACAGTATGGGCCCCTGAAATATAAAATTAAGATTTGAAATCACGTTAGAGGTGCATCAGGTATTAAATCGGGACATGCTTTTACTGAAAAAGACACCACGAAATATCTAAATACCATTAGCCATTGTGCTTATTCTTTCAATTTCTATTATATAATTAATATTTCATTGTGTTTATGATTTCCAAAAGTTAATTATTTTCATAAATGTTTATAAAAAAAAATTCTAGTCGAGAGTGTTATTTTTAAAACTAATCTATCAAACTTACTAGGTTTAGTGCGTTTTTTAGCACTTTCCAGAGCTTGTTTTTGTGTGTTATTAGTAGTACTTCTTGTTATTCGTGCTGGCATATCAGCACTGCATTTACTATAGGCAGTTTGAACATTGTTTGATATCACATCGCAGTTATTTTTTTTGAAATGAACTTTCACTTTTTTTCTTGCCACACTTTTTGTACTGTAAGTTCCTAATGGGTCAATGCTTTTAGAAACAATAGACACTAAATTAGAATTGGTATTTGAAGTCTTCACGTTATCCTCTATCTTCTTTTTCGGAACATTCTTTGCTCTACGGGTTCTATTATGATTATCAGTTTCACTAGTAGCAGGCATTATTACTGATTCTGTTTCTAATATTTTTATATGACCATTATTAGATGTAAATACATTTTTTAACTCTTTGTTACATGCAAGACTTCTAGCTCTCAGAGTTCTGACTTGATTAATGCGTTTAACAGCTGTGGGCAATATTTTAAAACTAGTGTGAAAACACTGAACATCACCATTGATCAATACTCCATGTCGCTTATCTATGACACTTCTTGCTGATCGTAATTGGACTCGATCACAGCTTTTTGTTGCAGCAGATATTACATGGGAGTTTGTTTCCATATTCACTTCTTTCTTATTTGCAGTTTGAGCCCTCCTAGTTCTCATTGGATCATTACTTTTAATAGCAGTAGTTACTGCATGACCATTACTTTCTAGGGTCTTACCAATACTGTAGGTCGACTCCTCTTTAATTTCATTTTTATTTGCAACATTTTTAGCTCTTCTAATTCTCGTTTGTTTATATTTTTTTGAAGGAGTTGTATGACAATTAGTCTCAAGGGTTTTACCATTATTGAAGGTTAAGTCCTCTTTAATTTCTTTCTTACTTGCAACACTTTTAGCTTTCCGAGTTCTGATATCATCACAGTTTCTAGAAGTTACTACACAGGAATTATTTTCGGTTTCACCATCACTACAGGTCACATTGCTTTTAATTTCATTTTTATTTACAAATCTTTTAGTTCTCCGAGTTGCTATTTGGTTTTTACTTTCAGTAGAATTAACTTGAGAATCGGTAACTAAAACAATATTAGCATCATCATTGTCATTATTTTTTTTCTTCGTTAATTTTGATACAGTGTTTTTTCCTGTTACAATACCAGACATAGACCTGGTACATCTTGTGTGTTTTTCTAACTCTTTTTGTTCTAAATTTTGATTTAGAATGTCAAGTTCTTCTTTAGCCTTCTTTTTTATTTTTGAATTGTGTAGCCTTATCATTATTGGTGTATAGCCTTCTAACAAAGCAGATTCCTCATGTTCTTTACCTCCTTTCCCAGAAACTTTTTTTCTAAAATTTGCTAAGACCTCCCTCATAGCATATGTGGGATTAAGGCCATGGAGATAATCTCTTTGCATTAACGGCGACTGTATGTTCGTATCAACGTTGCTTTCGTAGGAAGCATTTGATAGTTTTCTTATTTTATATTTACATATGAAATCTTCATCTTCTTTATTATTTACAGTATAGCGTTCCTTTCTAATAATGTCTTCAGGGTTACCTGCAAGAATTTCTGCCCATGTGAATTGTCTTGCGGATCCCATAAAATTCCCGAATTTACCAAGATTGTTTTTGTGCCTCTTTGTTTGCTTACATTTAGTAACACATTTCTTTTTAGATCTTAAATTCTTAGGTGACAATTTTTTACCGAAAATATCATGTGGCATTAATGATTTCTTTAAGCGTGCTATTAAATCAGCA
Organism: Pharmacophagus antenor; assembly: GCA_018245475.1. Lineage (NCBI taxonomy): Eukaryota > Metazoa > Arthropoda > Insecta > Lepidoptera > Papilionidae > Pharmacophagus > Pharmacophagus antenor. The sequence continues at coordinate 4,012 of DWQX01005209.1, forward strand.
TCGGATATGAAAAAGTTCCTTGATGTACAGGGCTTACGCATACCATCACTGGATATGTTTAGTGTCCTTTTTACTAATTCCAATTTAAGGTCATTCTCTAAAGAGCACACATTCTCTCTTTCATATGCTTTCTTTATACCATTACGAGCTAGGAAGTCAGGAGGTGTATTTTTCTTACCAAATCTTTTTGAGTAACACAGTTTATTACGACCCATCGGTGATGTAATAGGTTCAGCGAAATTAAGGTTCATTTCTTTATCAAATATAAAACCATTCCTTATTAATTCACCTCTAAACAGATTTCTACAATAATCATAATCTGGTTTTTCTGTGTAGTCTAAACTGGTAATATGTTGCAGATATTTTTCCATGAATTGTGGGTAGAATTCAGTCTTAAAACAAGATTTTAGTAAGGATTTAATGTCAGACATGAAATTCTTCTTTAGTGCATGCACTAAATCCGGTTCAGCTAAAACTTCTGTAGTTTTCCAAGGTAGAGTGCCAGTCAACCAATCAAGCATGTTATAACCTAGAGTTTCCAAGTCAGACCTCCTTGAGTGAGCTCCAATGTGAGAGTCTCTAGAACTATATTCCAGAGTCCCATCATGGGCTTTTCTCGCATCCATAACAAAATCTTTATGTTTACCATCAGAGTCTAAGAATTTGGATGCTAACCCATAGTCAAGCAGATATATTTGCCCATTAGACTGTGACAAAATGGCTTCTCTGTAGATTGTATTCAAGTCAATTTCAAAATTATTCATTACTTCATCCTTAAATTTTTCAGCAACACATATTAATGTTTTATTACCATAATCATCTAGAAGTTTTTGATATGACCTATCTGAGCAAGCTGAACTTAAATCCTCATAATTAATGTAATTAGATAACTGTCTCAAGTTAAAGGCATGATGCCTATGGATTGTTCGGTTTTCTCTATCGGATAAAATTTTTCTCAATTTCCTTTTTACATTAGCTAATCTATCATCTCCATTTATAGTTCTTTCACCATAAGAGGCTTTCTGTGTTATAGTAAAGTCTTCATCATCATAGTAGTTTGATGGTCTCGATTGTCCAGTTTTTGCTTTCCTATGTTTTACTGGGAGAAAGACCACTGGCTTGCTTTCTTTTTGAAATATTGTTGTAGGTTTAGATGGCGTCGTCTTCATAAATTTATTACCATCAAAACCTAGCATTAAATTTGAACTTTTGATGTCGGAATGTGTGTAGCCTTGATTATGTAGGTATTCCAATACATCCAAAATTTGCAGGGAAAGTAGTAGAACATTCTTTAAATCTAAAATCTTTGTTCTTGCTATGATTTTTTGGAGGTCTATATCATATCGGGGCAAGACTAGAAATCTGAATTTTATATCTGTATTCTCATCAGTAAATGATCCATTTGCAATAAATAGCGGCATACCAATTCTCTTCAGCTTATTCTGCTGACGCCAAGCTTTCACTAAAATAAATAGAAAATAATGAGTATTAATTGTTAACTAATAATAATTTCTGAAAGCAATTGTTTTTGATTTACCTTTGCATGCCTGTGCTGTTCTGATCATACAATGCATTTCAACAAAGAGAGGACCATTTGTATGAGGTTCTATTTTCACCACATATTTTGCATTTTGTTTTGTAACTTCTTTATCTACATCGTCCGAAGCAAGATAAATTCGACCAAAACTTCCTCTACCTGCATGAAAAATAGATGTAAACTTATTAATGAGAGAGGCAGAGGAGATAACTGTACTATAACATACACCAAAGATGTAATAACTAAAATAAATAAGTTTTATTACATATATATTACAACATGCATGCTTTTTTAAGACTTTAAATTTTTTACTCCTTGTCTAAAATGAGTCATAGATTAATGAAATATATTTCATGGTTGAGCAATAGTCCTTGAAGTATTATTGGCAGTAAGGCAAATGTGTTGGTAACATTTAACTTTGTTTTTCAAAGATAAGTTTATAAAAAGTGTAACAACTGTTATAACATCCTTGCAACTTTAAACAAGATAAATTAATAAAGAACCATAAAAATAACTGAGGTTTCTTTAATATTTCAATGAGATAGAAGCTTTAAGGTAGGTTTAGAGGTAAACACAAGACTATTATTGATAATTATTATGGGAACATTATATATATATATATAGAATACTCTCGATGATAACATTGATTATTACCTATAGGTTTACCAATACGCCATTTTCTTAACTGAACATCTGTAAAAACAACGCCAGGGGGTAAAGCCTCATCGTCAAAGAAACTGACATCTAAACTCGGACATTCTTCTTCCATTTTAGTCTTTTTTTTGGGTAATATCGGCGCTGGTTCCAAACCATTTATCCGCCGCGGCATGTCTGAAAACAATAACAATAACAAATTTAATTTCTAACGATATTTGCAAGTTAATCTTAAGTTGTATGAATTAGTTCTTAATGGCTAAACCACTATGAATATATTTAACAGCAAACACATTTTTTCACTCAATTAATGAAAAGCAATTGTGTAGTGTTCCGACAAGTGATTACCTTAAATCCTGCTTAAGAAACTCCACAAATGCTTGTCATATACGAATTATCCGTTTAATTGTTATTTAAACAGTTCAGTTGAAGGTAAACATGAATTAGTTAATACACCACATGAGAAAAACGACTGAATTGGTATTTGTCGCGGTTCATAACAAGTGAGTGTAGATAATTCTGATTACAAGTACGCCATGTTGTTAGAAATCAAACGATCGATTCGGCACATAGATAATACAATTACATTATTTAAAAAAACATTTGACAATAAAAAATTAACAAAAGGATTTTTTAATTTTTAAAACAAAAATGTTTTAAAAATGTTTAGATTTTTGATTATATCGACAAAGACTCAAAAAAGTAATGAATTGTTTATGGTTTTTTTTGTGCAGATAAATACTGTTAAATGTATTACGCGGAATTTTTAAATAAATATAAATAAATTATAGCAGAATTATTAGTAAAAAACAGGTTTTATGTTGTTTACAGTTTATACTAACAATTAAAGTGTAACATATTGTAATATTTTAAGATTTATACGTTAGACTTTATTATCTCGTTTTATCTTTAACAATGTTATCTTGGAAAACACATTACTGTTGTAACTTTTTTGTAATCTTTTAAAAGTATTAGCACTAAATTCAATTAAGTTATAAACTTGTTACTCGTTGATATACTAAAATCCAATAGCGGAAGCGAAAAAAAAAGTTGGATTTAAAAATCCCTATATGAACTGTTAGTATTTTATTTTAGTACTATTATTTAACATAAAAACAGTGTTTACTACATAAAAAGGATTGTTATGTATGATTTCTTACTTTCATATTATTCTGTATCCTTAGTTATTTTTATAAAAATAAAAATGTCTATAATGAAATGCTTATTACTATTTATAAATCATACATTTATGTAGTTTGTAATAATGCGTTGATTATTAACATTAATATTACATAGACATTTGTCCATTACGTTGATTATTTGAGTCTAAAAAGTCCCTATCAATATTAAAAATATGAATGTAAGGCATTAATGAATAATAGTATCGCTTTTAAAGATCGGGCGTAGTGCAACTGCAGACAGTGCAAGTGCCACGGAACTTTTTCACGTTCATTCACGAGTCGGCTACGACGCGTGCTGCCGTATGTTGGGTATTGTCGGTCAGCGGTCGCGATTATACGAGCGCGATGTATTTTGTTTATAAACAAAAAACTTTAATGTGTTTGGTGAAATAACAAAGTTTGCTCTTGTGTCTTTAATTATAATTTTAAACAGTACAGTCGGTTTACTTTTTCACAATGTCTAGTTAGCGCATGTTACTAGCAGCTTGAAGATGGACGGAGCGAACGCTGACTCAGATCATTCTATGACTTGGGAGGATTTTTTTGGTTAGTACCGTGTCATAATATTGAAATTTATGTATTTTTTTTAATAATTTTTATGATTAGAAGTCGGTTATTTCGGAATGGATTCCATTTTTGTGATCATGTTCATAATCTAAATTTTAATAAATCAAATGTAACATTGAAGCAACCAAAACATTGAGTCGTTGCAAAAACAGAAATAAAAAAGATTGTTAATGAATTTCTTGACATAGCTAAAGCAAGGGACAGGTTTGGGTAACATTTCCTCTTAAGGCAAGTGGAATAAATTGCGATCCGTAGCTTGCTCTTCTTACATGGATACAAGATGTGCCTGTACATTTATCGCATATTTTTATATTGATTTTAGTTTATATAAAACATTTATACTTACTACGTTGATTTTTTATTCGAACAAATATTTTCTTTTTAAAATAAAATCAATTTTAAAAGATACATATTTTTTTATTTATGAAATTTCTCGTGTGCCAAGAAAAACTGTAGGTAATTTGTAATATATTTACGTTATCATATATACAGCCTACAGCGTTTACTGTATGATGAAAGAAATATTAATAAATTAATATTAAGAAAATGTATACATTTCAATATACAATATCAGTAATAAGATGCAACGTTTTATAATATTAAGACTAATATCCAAGAAAACTTCAAAAAAGATCCATGGTTTTTGATAATATGTGAACTGTTTGTTGTTCCTTAAAAAATAATTTACTTTAGATTCATTATTTCGTAACACTATTTATCCATCTATTTAGCTTTCAGCATTGAAATATGTTTTAATATATACCAAATTTTTAAGTCTTATTGTCAATTTCTAACCTGTGGAAGGCAAAATCCAGTAAACCTTTAAACGTTTTCAATTAAAATTTAATCGAGAATGCGGATACATTTTTTTAAGAAATATTACACTCATAAGAGATATGAATTGAAAAGATTTTGACATAACTTTTAAATTAAAATATTGCATTGAAAATAATCTTATGTTCACTGAAGAATTTACCGACTTGATAATTGTTTATCTCCCGCAAGAATGTCAAGAGATAAAATGTTGAGTGTTCGAAACAATTAGGAGTTAAACTAATTCATTTATAAGTATTTTTGAAGAGGAATTAAGATATTTACTTGTTAAGAGTCAATCAAATTTGTGACATCGATTACGTCAAAGTTCAAAAAAAAAGTTAAAAATAACGAAGTATTATTACAAAGTTATTTATCCATTAAAATATAATTTTGTTTTTGTTATATCAATTGTATACACATGATTTACAGTATTCAACCCATATTTTTTTTTCGTTCATTACAAATAGAACTACTACAAGTTTATAATAATATTATTATTTATTGCTGAACAACGTTCATGTCAATGTTGTTTTCTGCATTAAATCATAACTGGAATCTAAAACGCAATTTTTGTTACAAAAGAAAAAGAATTAAAAATGCTTTGTAATGTAAAGTGGTTTATAAGTAAATTTGATTAATGGAAAAGCAGTATATTCCGTAAAATGCGGACGGGTTTTGATTTCTTCTTGTTCTCAATGCCTTCTTTTCTACTTTCGATATTATCTAATAGTGATAATGCATTATAGAATATAACATATAAGACGAAAACAAAACATAAACTGCTAACTGTCGAATTAAAAGTAGCCGCACATCCGCACGAACGGGTGCGATCAAAGGAAGCACACTTCATTAATTCATGTAGCGCATGTGTACAATAGCAACACTCATTTCCAGTTTATACATCAAAACAGTGTTGTCAAAACTTTTTTTAGTTCTCATTGATTGGTATAAATTTTATGATATATATATTAGAAAAAAATATAGTTATCAACTAAAATATATTATAAAAAATCGTGTGGTATTGGCAAAATGAAATAATTCGTGACACGGAAATATTACGATTTTAACTAATTAACACATATTTCATAATAATAATAATATAGTATTTCCAGACCTTTAATTTTTATTACAATGTAATCATTTGTTTCATAAAACGCTAAGCGACATGAGTAGCAGTCGAGAAGCGCGTAATCGTTAGGCAAAGTAGCAATTAGAGTCCTTTTAATTTAACTGGATAACGAAGGGGAATCTACCTTTGGCGTTCGCTCAATCTAAAGAATATCTGCCAAATGTATTTTCGTTCCGAAATTGAAGAGATTTCTGCACATAATTGTTTGTTAATTGTTTTGATAAGAGATACTTATATCATAGTTAACTTTTTAGCTTTTTCTAGACATCAATGTGCTCTTTTAATTTGTAATACAGGTTTTGAAAACCGCTACGTACCAATAAGTTAATATCCATAATTTTACCTTGCTTATCTTTTGAAAAATTTACTTCAAGTCACTTGAAGTCATATTATATATATAATATCAAATTAATATCCATTTTTAGTAATTTTAAAAGTAAATAGTCGAAATTTAAAGAATTTTACAGTACTTTTGCATACTTAACAACAATTATTAGAGTAGTTGTTATTTAAATACCGAGTATAACAGAATGGGCCATATTTTATTAATAATCTGAAACTACAGTAGGATTTGCAAATATTGTCTTTGGGGTTACAACTTCTTTCTTGATTTTTTTTTCTTAAATACAATATGTCTTACATTGTGATTACTTTACTATATTTTAGTGACAAGTACTGGTCTGTTGTAAGTGATTATTTTAGTGAGAAATCAAAAAAACAAGCATAAGTGTTTATTTTAAAACTTCCAATTATCTGAATTATCTAAACGAAGGAGGCGTGATGATGGCGACCGGCGCCTACGTTTCGTGCGCACCGCGCGGTGACGGTCTCGTATTGCGCTAGCGCGTTGTCAACTGCGGTGTCGCAACTAGCGGATCAAATTAATCGACAGAGGTGCGCATGCCTCTCCGCACGCCGCGTGGGGTGTGAGATTCAATGTCTTTATTATTCCAGTTTCTTAAGACGTACGGAGATGCGAGACGAGTTTTAACGAAATACAGATTATATATTTTGAGTCCAGTTTAAGTATGCGTTCAGTTAACAGTCACAATATAATCACTTTTGATTAGTTAATATTGTATTGCTCAGAATTGAAATCAATTTTGTCTCTGTTACATTGTTACGTAATGATGGTTGGTGTATACGCACAGTTTACAGTTACGTTCTAGTAAGTCATTGCTAAATATTTCTTTTTTATCTGATATGGGCTTCGTTTTCACGAAGCGTGTTCGCCTAGAATACTTCAGGCTCTCACATGTGTTATTGCTGGAACACAGCAGTGCTGCTATGGCATCAGATTGACATTAAGGGGGATAGCTAGCTAGACGGGATCAAAAAACTATATCACCATCCAGATTACACTACTCCTGTGACCAGGGAATCAAACTCTTGACCTCCTCATTACAAGGCAAGCGGGTAAACCATTACGCCATGGAGGCAGTCATAAATAATAATGGATGTAATATATAGACTTAGCACAATAGCACATAAATACAGTTGTTTGCTTTTTAAACTAATATTCCGTTAAATAACTATTTTTACACTATATAAATATTTTAAAGTAAGCTGTAGAAAAAATCTGTGTATTGCAAAAACAAGAAATATTAGGATAGAAGTTCTAAAAATAATCGATATTGGAGTTGACTAATCTTTTAATAATCTAGTCTCATACAGAAATAAAGTCCTTAATTTTATTTCTTACGTGAAAGGAGTCTAAGTTATATTAAACATTTCTTATTTATAAAATCTATACCATTATATCTTCCTTTATTACTTGAATTAATGCTAAGCCATTGCATGACCATGACAATATAACAGTTTATGTTAAAATAATTCTTCGCCGTTTTATTTTTCAATCGCTTTTTGATTATAATAATTAATTATAGTCACGATTGTTAGCGTATAATGTAGTTGTCTGGACCATTTTCGAAAACAGCGTTTTATGTAAGGTCGACTTTAAAGGTTCATTATATTAAACATGTTCTAAATAAAGGCTGATATTAAATTGATTTCTAACCGGGCTGCGGAACTTTTTTAAGTAGAATTTATAACTTTTGTTTGGTATATTGTCACATAAAAATATTTAGAAGTGTATTTCAAGTGCTTTTTCAGTATAATTTTGTTGAAGCATAATTCTGTTACGATTAATTATTAAAGATTATTAAATTGCTTACATTTTTCTTAGTTTATATACGTACTCTATAATACGTAGACCGATCGAGAAAGGATTTGTCACAGGAAACGTACTACATTGCCTAGTTTTATTGCGCTAACGAAATCGATTGTCTGCTGTTGTGTTTGACTTATGCTAATTGAATGGAACAATGAATTTTAACTTTAATATTAGGGCTGATAACTTTTAGTTATTTCTAAACGACGATTATTAATATATAATTTGAGTTGCTAAATAAAAAAACTTTTTCTCATGAACAATCTCCACAGAAATAATAATTTTACAATATATTTTATGAAATAAAATCTATTTATTTAATTTTTCGCTATAAAAGCATAGCTGTGTTTTTGCAGCTATTCATATGAGATCCAATATTCTGAGCGAGCAAGTTTCACTATCTTCGACGACATTGCCACTTAGCTTAATTTTAGATTAAGGTCAGGTGTTAATCAATTATTTATTTATTTTTTTGCTTTTAATATGGTTACAGAGATGATAATAAATTTACAACACCGCATACTTAGCCTGTTTTGAAGTTCTGCAGGTATTCTATTATATATACTAACACATAACATTTAACTTATTGGGGAACGTCTAGAACAAGTCTTCGGGCCACACTTACAATATTGATTAAATTTATAAGCTTTATTATGTAACTGTTGATTCTTATGTATAAACATGCATATTTCAAATATATAATGATGGTAGCTGTAAAATTGAGTTTTTATTAAATATATCATAACAGGATTGATAGGGTGCCAGTCCAAATATAGCACGAATATGTCTTTTATGCAATGAAGGCTTTGTCAGTCTGCCCCACGTTATAAGTCCATAACGTAATACCGATTCTACGTATGCAAGTTAAGATATAATAGCAGTTTTAACGTTTATTAATACCTTTAGTCGCCTAAGAGTCTAAACAAGTTCATTGACTTTATTACAGACAGATACTATTTGAGCTTTTCAGTTCATCGCGTTCAGAAATATCATTAATGTAATAAATAGCCAAGTGTGAGCCAGACTCGTAACTAGAAGAGTTCCGAAAAGCATAAACCGTGCTTGTAGACAAGGCAGGCAAAAAGATGTAAAAGCTCATTCATATTCGAAATAGCTTTTCACATATTAATAAATCGAAAAAAATGCCATTGAAATTCAATAGATGTAGGTGATTTAAGTAAAGAATTTATTTTGATGTAGTATTATTTGTAATATTCTTTTTTTCTCAGCTGTTCGGCTGGTATTTATTGCATTTACGGGCCAAGACCAAGTAAATACAAGTGATTTCGATATTTATTGTTCTTCTATTTGCATGAACTTTCTCACGATTCTGCAGGTGTTTAAAATTACGGCTTTTTGTAAGGT
>DWQX01005210.1:0-13429 GCA_018245475.1 Pharmacophagus antenor
TACAGCAGTATACCTGTATCAAATAGCAGGTATAAAGCTGACCAATGCATACCCAAGTATAAAAAAAATGCTCCAATGAACAGAGCGCTCCATATAAAAACTATAGATCTTCTAAAAATAAAAAAAAAAAAACAGCGCCGCAGTGACGAGCTCATGTCGCCCTTCGCAGCACTCCAAGTCGAATTCTGGACATTTTATATATGTAGATGCACGAGCATTTACGTGAGACACGTGTACGCATTTCTAGGCTGTATCAGCTGTTTTGCGCCGAACGCATACATGAGTTATTTGGCATATTTGATGATTTACACAGAACGCATGTATGCGACGGCATTCCGCAATGGGTTAAATACAGCAATGACTATTGGTGTAATTGTAAAGAACAATGAGTTACTTTCATAACATATTTAGTCACCAATGGCAAAATAAATGTATTAATTTTTTTTATCACTCACTACACGTAAAACTATGTCTGCAACTCATTACCTGTTCAGTTTTTCGTTACATATACAAATTTACATTTACACCTTTAGTTCGGTTGGTTGGTTTTTTTTTTTCTCTTGAAATCTGTACGTTAAGGGTTTAATCAGTTACGAGGTATCTCTAGATCTCGAATTCACCTGATGTTAATTGACATTGAGGACGTTATTGGTGAAGCGTGTTTGCTCAAAACACTTCCGGCTCTCACACGTGTGACTATTGGAACATAGCAATGCTGTTATAGTGACAGATTGAATTGAATTGAATGCTGATATAGTGACAGACAGAGAGCGGTTTCGTAATAGCCATTCACTGTCCAGATTCGACTATTACTGTGGCTTGAAAATCGAGTCGGGTACCTCTGCATCAGGCAAAGAGTAAACCTCTACCCCGCTGAAGCAAACAGATTACGTAATTAAGAATGTATGTTTTCTGTATCAAGATCATCCGAATTTCAGGAATGGAAGGTACGCCTTTTCACTCCGTTCACGCCGACCCACGAAGCGGCCAACACCAAGTATCCATTCCTGACGCAATACCCGTACCGCGTGGCGCAGGCCGGCGGCATGCAGAAGCTGCCGCTCATCACCTCCGTGACGTCAGAGGAGGGCTTGTACCCGGCAGCAGGTGAACCACCACTACAGAAAGCTGTTGCCATCTCGCTCGTTCGAAAGAACTATCGCGATTTACCGTCATAATCATCACATGACATCGAGTGGAATCGTGGACAGGCTTTAGTCTGTATTTAAAAAAAAAACAACTACAATTGTCTAGACTTATAACACATAAGTCTGTGTCTTTAATGTATTTCATAACAGTATGTGGCATACTATACACATCTATAATATATATGAACACATTAATTTATGTTTATTATTTCGCGTATTATTTATTATACTACCTCCACTTACACTATCTTCAACTACACGCACTCGGTCGCCGCGCCGATCGTCCGGCGGCGGCCAGCACCCACATACTTTAATACGTTGTGTGCATCGTCAGTCATCGGTGACTGGCATTGTACTTTCCGTTTAGGCCTCGTCAGTCATCGATGACTGACACAATTTTCGTTCCGCTGCGAATTTGAAGTTGAAGTATTCATATAAATTTTATTTGGTCCACGCCATTTTCATATAACATGACATTCTATTATCAATGTAAAGCATTTCTTTAAGTGAAATTTTAATGGATTCTATAAAAGGTACTGGTGCGGTTTGCTTCGCTCTACCACGAAACCGGCGCGCGCGGCCTGAACGGGATTTCCTTTTAAAATTGCGTTCGCACTTAACGCGTTAATAAATTCGCATACCGCTGCCGCGCGGGGCGCAGGAGAGGAGAGTTGTTGCAAGATGGCGGAATAGTCGCGCGTATAATTGTGTACCAAACGTTTAGTTGTCAATTGTCTTTGTGTCAATCGTGTGTAGCACAACAAAGACTTGTTACCTATCACCACCGTTGTTTCCATGAGTACATGAAAGGCGATATTGACCTTTGAATTGAATAAAAAAAATATATTATGATCCCCATTTTAATATAACATTTTGTATACTCAAATATTTGAAATACTTGTTGTATCAATCGATCTATTTTAACTTTCATTTTTCTACACTTATACGAAAACTAAAATAAAAAACCGATAACTATATAATTGAATTATTTTTTGGCAACTTAAAAATACTATAAAATCCTCCACCTTTTAAAAATAAAGCCGACAACGTTTTAATGCAATAATAGTATAAACAATAAACACCGCATACTATTTCAATTCATATCTATTTCTATTTGATAACTATTTCTAAATGTTTCTCCGGATCATTCGCAGCATACCAGGCCGACCCGTCCATACTTGAAGAGCTAAACTCGCAGTGGGAGCGGCTGGCGAGCAACATCTTCGAGTACAACGACACGCTGCCGCTGAGGATGCATTCCTCGGTCGCGGCCCAGATCAGGCAGGAGTACTTCGGCGACAAACCAATTGGACAAGAAACGTTCCAACAATTGATACATGTAAGTCTGTGCATATGTACAAATTAAAGTAAAACCGCCTTCCTCATTTAAGCGAGACGTATTACAGAAGGAAATGGAATGTCATATGAAAAGGAAGATGAGTGAGCGAGAAAATTAGTATGAGTATGAAAGAAGAAGAAAAGAGTGAAAGCGAGACTAAAATATGAGAAAATCAGAATAATGATAATACAAGGCCTTGTCATATTGTAACAGGGAAGAACGAGATAAAAAAAATGTCTGTGCCTAGTATTAACGCTTTAACACATGCTGGTATTAAAAATAACACACTGTGGAACTATCTGAGTCCCACCTTATAACTAATAACAGAATTAAATTATTATTATTGTTTTTATATCACTGTATATCAATAAAAAATACTGAAAACTTGTTCGATTTAAAATTGCTGTACAATTTATGGTATTTTCATTATCTACAATTCCATGCCTCTAAGGGATAATTGGGCAGTTTTAAATTCTGTAGTATTTAATGCGTCACCATCGTGTTGGATTAAGTTCGAATGTTAACCCGTTCACTGATAAAAATGAATTGTTTCCGCAGGCCCTCGGCGACCGCCTGTTCGCGGCGGACGTTGGAAGGCTCGCGCGCACTCACGCCGCGCACTCGGGCCGCCCCACCTACCTCTACCGCTACTCGTTCCGCTCACAGTACAGCCTGTCGAACCTCTTCGCTCACAACGACGTCGACTACGGTAATTATTATCTATCTATCTATCTATTTATTTATGTGAAACCGTCTAATGCACAAAATTTTGCGGGGAATTAATGCCAAATAGCGTCCTCTGTCCATCTAATTTAGGGTTAAGTAGAGAATTATTGATATATATCTATTTATATATTATCACCACTATTTACATATTAAAATTCAGAGTTTGGTCCAATCTCATCATCTCAAATCTATTACTTTAAATTTGATAACCTATTGAGTAATGCAAAAATAATAAAAAAAATCTTCGTAAAAGTTTAACTTAAAACTTTAAGATTTCGATCTTTAGTCTAACGTGAAGTTAGCAACACATATATACCCTAACACATCTCACCCGTGCATATTGCAAAACGGAAACAAATACAGACTCATTACTTATTTTTTTCTCAACCTACTTGTACTTATGTTACAGAATAATATTCGTCATTATCCACTCCGACTGAACTAATCGCTCATTATCCTCTATCCACCCTCAGGGGTGAGCCACGCTGACGACCTGTTGCTGTTCTTCAAGTTCTACAGGAGCTCGGACGCGCCCGCCGACGTGCAGATGCGTGAAGCCCTCCTGGATATGCTGTACAGTTATGCTTCTACAGGGTAAAAATACCATCTGATCATAATTATTTTTAATTGGGAAAGGGGTTAATAATTGACCTCGGTTTCTCCTGAGCATAAGTAGCCAAAAAGCCGATGATGAAGCGTCTTCACTCGCCCAGAACACTGGCTTCACTTATATAAATGAACATCAGAAACACAATAATACTATTATGGTGGCAGAATGTCATTGAGATCGGTAGTTAGCCGGGTGGGTTCGAAAATCCTTTAACTATCCAGATTCCACAAGTTCTGTGGCCCAGGAATCGAATCGGAGGATTCCGCGATACAAGTCAAGAAGGTAAATCACTGCATAGGGACGCAGTGTAATGCCATCATCATCTGGCACACGCCCACTACTGGACATATATCTCCCAAGGATCTCCACGTAAATATTGTGTCAAACCCTTGCTGATCGATTTGTGCATTAATAATATCGAATAATGATTGAAAGGAAAGTGAACAATTACTGGCTGCATTCGTGGCACAGTGATTTACAAGTTACCTTGACCATATGAATAGTGGAGTTGATATGGTTATGAGGTATTTAGAACATATATATATATCACTAGCTAGCATAATAAACACCAATACAACGTAAATAGCCTTGCTGTTATTCGGCATTTATACTTATGTGAGCTAGAGTACTGTAGACTGGCTAGTGCTTCCTCTATACTCGATCTCATTTTTGATTATTACCATTACACGTTTAAATCCACTTTAGATAAAAAAATGTTCAAAGTTGCTAAGAACATATATTGGTCCTTCGAGCCGGACTATTCGCTTAATCAAGACGAAGCAAAAATCTTCGTCCAAATGCGGAGAATGTCGACAGCAAATGGATGGTGGAATGATATCGTGCAATTCCAATGCACACTCCACAAAATGTATCTTATGTATTATCTCCGTATATTAATAATGGAAGATTGTTTCTAGCATACCGACAATCCCCAACGGACCAGAATGGGAGACTGTAGTCCCCGGTTCCCCGGAGCTGAACTACTTGGAAATCGCCTCACCAACTAAGATCTATATGAACTCGAGCAACGATTTCGGGAAACGCTCGTTCTGGGACAAACTTGGATTCATCGAGAACGAGAACTACAACATTTACGTAAAAGATGAGCTGTAATGTTATTTTACAATATTGCCATTTATAAAATTCAATCACTATATTAAAATGTTCGCCTATTAATTTTTATGAGTATAAAATTAAATATAAATATATTACTTATGCATTCTCTTTATACTTTATTATAATGTTGTTTCTTATATGCTTTACTTTTTATTTGTATGGACTGAGGTAATGATTGCATGTGGCAACGTTTTATATATGTGCATTCGGGAAATGGTATCGCATGGTGTGGGTATGATAAAGTATCTATCATAAGCTTGGACTAGTAGAGCTGGTCGAGATGTATACATAACCATGAGGTAAACATTTTATATCTCTCATTGACTCATTTTATAAAATAAATACCTAGAGCAATGGTCTCTGAACTTTATATGTTATCGAACATTAGGCATCTTTTTCGGTTTTGTATAGAAGTTGACATTTAAAAAAAAATGGAACATAGGTTCTAAAGTGTGTAAAAAATCATTTGAATGCCAAAATTAACAAAAAAGAAAAACTCAAAAGCTGTTTATCCCTAGTTTTTAGCCTTAATAATTGCACTGATATAGGTAACATGTACCTTTTCAATTGTAACAAAATGAAAGCAATGTGTTGTCACCGAAAATCGAATTGTCAACTTTAAGAATTGATCCATGATGGATTGATATCTCATGGACATTAACTTGGAGTTTTTCTTTAGACATGGACCTCTTACGGGTCCTCGCCGACCTTTGGGGTCGATATAGACAATTTTGAGTTTCACAGACCTTGACGATCGGTGGGAACCTAAACATTTTATGGTAATGAAGGATGGCTTTCTTTAAAAGGAATGACATTCGTTCTATTAGGAATACATTAACACATTTTTATTATTTCACATAGGTCAGTGCTTCGAATCCCACACAATCCCACGTAATGTTCAGTGGAGATGTGATCTGTGATAGTAAAGCGCACTAGCTTAGTAATAGTCCATTTACACGTTCTCTTGAAGACACCTACGTCATATTTGGACAGGAACAGTGGCGTTGGCAAGTTGCTCCATTGATGGCAATTGATGCGATTATTTATGAATATTGATTTCATCCATGTTCAATGGAAATATAATATTAACATCATAGAAATCTTTACGTAATTGGAATATTAAATGTTGGTTAAACCACCAGGCAACATTATAATAACAGACAGCGTTTCAGATATATTGTCCTTTCCAGGAACTCTTAGTGGATATTCTACCTTAATGCCCACAAACTTTAATTCCTTTTATATTTGTCCTATTCCTAAACATTCGAAACTGTTAAAGTTGCTACAACTTCTATATAATAGTACTAGTCAATATCCAGGAGAAACTTATTCAAGGAACATGTGAAATACCAAGTGTACCAAGATAAGTAAAAAAAAGTAATATTTATGTGGCCACTGTTTCAAATATTTACCCACGAGTTTACGCTGTCCATATTTAAAAATGTTACTTTGACAGCATTCTTATTGGAAGCTATGATTCATCAAAAGTCAAAACTAACGAACGTAACCCAAGCGTATTATCAATTTGTAACTGGGTCTACCTTGACCTGAAAAGTATAAAATGACAGCTAAAAGTAACACGATAATCTCAAAATTTTTAATCACATACCGAATGATAAATATCTGTGATAATTAAGTGTATAAAAAACAAGTAAACTCTTTGTCAACGTTCACTTATCTATGGCTATGAACGAGAATTTCCGTTGAATGTTCGTCTGTGATTTTTTTAATAATATAATAAAAGTACAGTACTCGGAATTTGACTTGACACCTGGGAACGAGCGAGATATTCGACAATGTTCGGTTTTGTAAAGCGTTATTTTTGTCTCGCAATCACCAAGTAGCCGGCAGCCGATCTATGTCGAAGTATTACTCTTTCGGCACATTAATAAATGAGGTATCGAAACTAAAACCGTTAAAGCCACATAAATAAAGCTTCATGAAGATATAATAATACATGAAAGTTTAAAAGCAATTATATCTCAAAATACGGTAGTAAATAATCTTCATATCATTTTTTAATACTAATACTATATAATGTTTTTGTGATATTTACCTCTAGGCTGTATATCATATAAAATACATGCAAGAGAAACCACGATTGAAGTTATCATAAATAAAAATAGCATTTGCAATAAAGCTTCCAATACTTTATCTCTAATAAATAAATAATAATACAGTTATAACATACACATATACATCGAGTAATAATAGGTCCTATAATTATACTTGTAGTTGGCAGCGATTATGTCTAGACGATCATATACCACTTAAGATTCACCTTCGCGGCGTCGCCTTTACTTAGAAATGAAATTTAGACGTTATTATTTGGACGTAAAATTTAAATCTATTTACAAAATGCCTCCTTGGCACAGTGGTTTACTAATTTTAAATAAAAAAGGACCTCGGTTTTACGAGAAAGGTGCGTGCTTCGATTCGGAGGCCACATTGAATAAGGGAATTTAGTTAGTAGTACGGTTCTCTCAAATCTGCTGGACTTACACACTCGATGTTCAATCTAATGTCAAAAGAGTATTGGTCTATTCTAGTAGCTACACACACACATATTAAAGCCAAAGTATTATTGGCGAAACTATGCTTTGAAAATATCTCATTTTCTCTTTATTTAAGGTAAGATGTATATTTTCCACAGAGATAAACCTCAATTTTTTTAGATAAAATTCCTCTTGCACTGTTATGACCCTTAATTATCGATGCAGCAGACTATAAATAAAACTTATAACGGGACATTTCGTCTCGGACATTGATTACTCAGTGTTAAAACGTAATGTTTCAACCACAGCAAACAATGTTTGCGAAGAACTTAGTTCAATAAAAGAATCGACATTATTTCATTGTATACAAAAAGAAAAATATTGGATGCAATGAAACATAAAAAATATATAAAAATATAAATCGAAATTATTCTCAAATCAGCCCAAACACAAGCCTCAGTAAAAATCCTTGTTCGATCGAAACTAGAATCAATTTTTAGCTACGAACATTAACATAAAATTAACTAGCATTGAGAAGTGTCTTGCGCATACTGTTTACATTTATTTCCAGATAACATAATTTATTACATTTAAATTTAACTATGATACTAACTTTAAGAAAGTAATCACTACAATTTCCATATAGGAGATTAATAATGAATAATCGGTAAATAAACACTGACGTTCCATGTGATTGGAAGCATTACTACCAATCATTATAATCAACCTTAAAATAAATGATTCATAGTTTGTAATCTTCATTATTTCGTCATAATAACTGGAAAACATAAGACACAATGTTTAATGTTTCGCGCAATATGTAAAAAAATAATGACGAATAATCTACCACATGTAAGCCTAGTAAATCGAGAGCAAAAATTTTGGCATGGTTAAAACGAATTTATAAACATAAAAAAGATAATCATAGAAGATATCATCTCATAGTGTATACTGAAATTTTATATTAATTACAAAAGGTCTTTTTTTTTAAAAGGCTTATTGAAAAAAATATATAATGTAACAACTGTTATTTATCAATTTTATCAAAAAAATTGTAACTTGTACAATTACATTATAACATATTTATTATTTATTTCATATTATTACATTTTGTAAATTTCAAGTATTCATTACAACTAAACCTAGGGCAAAATGCTCTAAATATACCTGGCAGTCAATGAGTTATATTACACAGATATTTTATTTTCTCGGTTACCGATTTGAAAATAAAAAAATATTTGCTAAACATAATACTAGACATCACTTTTTACTGTTACCGACAGTCATATATGAGAATCAGAATATTTGGTTTCACATCTATATCGTCAATTTCACTTAATTTCATATAAAATTAGGTTAAATGAATGGGGTATTATTCCTGATAAAATTATCTTAGACTTATAAACAATTGAAAAAAAAACCCTTGGGATAGGAAAATAAGAAATTATAATTTTTATTTTACTTCACAAGACATTCTCACAGAGGAAAGCATTAACGACAAATATAGATCACACAAGCTTGTATCGATCAATTATTATATTTTAAGGATAGGTTTAACAAATTCATATTCTTTAAATTTTGTTGCAGTGATAATTAAACTGAAGATGAACAATTTCGGACAACAATTACCAAATTATGATTTAACCTCATCATCTTAGACTCGGTAATATATTTTATATATACTTTAACGTACAACATACATATAGAAATGTTACCTAATGTATGCACCATGCAAACTTGTAATAAAAACTGTAAAAAGTATAAGTTTTTTTGGGAGTAATAAAACAATAATTACAATGGATAATAAACCATTTATTTATGTAACCACTTCATAAATAAATATACCTTTTTGATCCCTCCCCCTATCCAACATAGATTAGTACCAGAATAAACAAACAGTAACAAAATATAATCACTTAAGCACATCATATTTAGTGACAACAATGGAAAGAAGCATTTAATGATAAACTGGACAAAATAAAAAAAAAATGTTGCTAGTTGAAACAGATGCCATAAAATACTTTGGCTTTATTTAATATAACTAAAAATTTTTGTGCAGAACTAGTGTGTAGGGAAACTGCCAAAGTGCCTTGATAGTGTTTCAAGGTAACCAAGCTTTAGAATTCAAAACATGATTGTCACAATGCTTTTTTAAAACAATTGTACATATTTTATAAAATTTGGACTTTGTACATCATTATCAAATAAATTTATAAATGACCTTCATTATTTGTTTTTTTTTATTAATTCAGTTACCCAACAGTTTTATACATGCATAATTTTTTCCTGATATTACAGTTTCTACAGACCACAGGTATCTTTGGTACATACAAAAATAAATTTAGTTATACAGTGATTTTAATAAATAAATGATATGATGTAAATGAGTTATTAAATCAACTAGAAGTAACCAATAACTGATACATAATTCAAGATATTTATTTTATTATTTTGTTATTAATCAAAATATTTTCTTAGAATACAACCTATAAAGCTTAATGAAAAGAAATGCATGGATATATTGATCCTTATAGAATAAAAAAAATACAGGACAGCTATAAAATAAGTAGGTACTTAAATATTTTTATTAACTAAATCTACACACAATCCAAAAAAACCACACAACAAACATTCCATCAATATACAAATTTCTTCAGCCTTTAGTTATTAATAACCATAAAAGAAAGGACAATTAACACCATTTAGAAGCATTTCACAAAATTTTTTTTGTTACTATAGAATGTAATAGCATTTGTTCTGGAAATTTTCAGATTACACAATATTAATAATTCAGAACATTATTAGTACTCTAAGAAAGTGATCAATAATAAATGTCTTTTATGTATTTGTGTTAATTAAATTTTGCCAATAAATATTTTACTCATCCTTTTTATCCCCACTAGCAACGGTTATTTTCTTCTGTAATACGCTATGCTCTTCTGCCAGGCGATCATACTCCCTGTTGAGACTTTCAGCTTGAGACTTAACGGCTTCTTTATCCTTCTTCTCTTTAGCCAATTCTTTCTCAAGCAAAGAAATTTGAGACTTTAATTCCTCTACTTCCTTCTTATTTTTCTCGTCGCCAGATCCTTGCTGTTCTAGGAGCGACCTTGCAGCAACTGTCGCACTTTGAGCTTGTCGGAAATTAGCTTCAGATGTAGCCAGTACTGTAGCCAATTCAGAAATCAATTGTACAAGACGGCGGATGACAATAAGCAGGAACAGAGCAAACCCTGAAATATAAAAGTTTCTCTGTGCACGGAACAAACGCATGTTACCTTGCATTTCAGCGTCTAAGTGTTGATGTTCCGATGACTCTAAGTTGGAATATTTTTGCATCTCGCGAATGGCATCAAGCAGGCATAGAATTAAAACTCCAATTAAAATTAAGAAGTAAATTGAAGCTTGTCCGCTTATATATGCTAGAAATTTTGATTTGAAGAACTTCTGCCATTTCGATGGACTTGCTATCGGCAAAGTCAGCAAAAGCACAAATGCAATTTCGGCGTATAGAAAAGACGCAATTATAGTCCACTGTAGACTCATGTTGAATTATTTTATTGTACTTGTTAGGACGTCCAGCTACTTTAAGTAACAAACACTATAATGATGAAAAATTTTATAATTGTGAAACCAACGAATCAAAAATATCTCTGACTCATTAGGATACAAAGTCAAACATGGCATAATGACGTGTCTTAAGAAATAAATTTTAATAAATGTTACCACCTTGTTATTATTAAATTCCCTATTAGTTGTAAACATCTCTTATAAGAAACATAATATTGAAGTAAACCGTGTCATATTACATTATTTTCATTATGTATGTAATATATTTTATTCATTTATATACTTCTACTTCATATCTCTGTGACGTTATTGAACGAATCGCCAGTCACTTTCATTTATCTCCTAGTAATAGTATGCTTGTGTCAAATTGACAGCTTGTATTTAACGCACACCTGACGTCATCTAACTAAATAAAGACGACGATTCATGCAAGTTGTAGAACAAGTGACCGGAAAACTAAAATAATGTTAAATATGGCAGATCCGAAGTATGAAAACCTTCCTGGTATCGTAAGTGTTATCAGAGAAGTTCCATTGAAAAAATCGATTTTCTAACCTTGTTAACGCTGAGTAATTTTTTAAGGCATATGATCAACCCGATGTATACGAAACCGGTGATCTGCCCGAGGCTGATCAACCAGAGCCATACGAAGAGGAGGAAAATGAAAGCATTGAGCAGCTTCACCTATCCGTGAAAGATTCCTTTAATAAATTCAAAGGAAAATTTCTGACAGGAACTGTTGATTTTTCGGATAGATTAAGTAGAAAATCCAGAATTGGTTACAGGTATCGTTTTGAAACAATATCTTTAGGCCGCCTTTATATATATATATTGTAATATATAACCTGTCTAAATTGGTGTCTCAATTAAAAATATTAATAGCAAAAAACAATTCCATTGTAAAGGATTAATTATATAACTTTATTTTTTTTATTGAATATGTAAGCATATACAACTCCTGCATTTTTATGAAAGATGTACTAGCAATCTATGGTTTCTGAGTTACAAATGTAAGTGGTTTAATATCTATTCATCCATAGTCCTTTTGATACTCCTTATCATTGTAACTTTTTCTTAAGTGGGAATAATTTAACAAATATGTAGAATGATTGTTGAAATATTTTTCTAAAATTTTAGTTTATATGGAATAATAATAATGATGAATATTTGGGACATTGTTCACATATAGTACTCTGATCACAAGATAGGTAGCCAAGCACCTGTAGTAAGGGTTATCAGAGACTGATATGCACAGAATTTTTTTTAATAAATGTGTATTAACAACCACACATAACAAACATAAATATTCATCACATGAATGTTAGTCTTGAGTGGGTATCGATCCTGTGACCCCTGGAATAAGAGGTAGTGTTACTACACTATTAGGCCAGTCAAATATTATAAAGTAGATCAGCTATTTTTATTTTACTGAATCTATGAAAATATAATAGAAATATTATATAAGAAAGATTAATTTGAAAATAATGTCACAATTTCTTTGATTTCACAATAAGGGCCGGTGAGTGGGTATTGGCTGCTGAAGGCGAACCGGAGACACCATTGGAGCGTTACAACAGACTTCGCTGTGAATTCTCAGAGTTACTTGAGCAGGTTACAGAGCAGAAAGATAAAGCAACCGAAAGTGAAAAGGTATTTTCATATCTAATTATAATTAAAAAAGATTAATGTGTACCATTGCGGCTGACACAAAAATTTCATCACTTTGTTTACTCTTAACAAATAACGCTTATAAATGTTGTAATAATTAGGATTTGCCGATATTACAAAATTTTTTATTGATTGCCATCATAAAAAATATCAATGCAGATGAAAATTTTATAAGTATTTTTCAGAGTCACTGTATAAAAGTTGGAAGAACACTGGTGTACCCTGTGGTGTAAGTGATTCTCAAGCTTTTTTTCTACTTATATTCCCATACATTATAGTGACATTTTTAGGAACTAGAAGTATAGCAATGAAGTAAATACATTGTTGAATTGTTTTGTCAACTGTAGGAAATTAATCAATACAAGTTTACATTTTTTACAGGATGAACACATTAAATTGGCAGCCCAAATTAATTCAACCAAGAAGCTACTTGAAGAATTAAAACTTGAAGAAGGGGCACAAGTTGATCCCAAAGCTGAAAAACTTAGGTGAATTTAATTTTACGTTAATTTAATCATATGAGAGACATGTATCAAAATTATATGCCTTATACTTAACTAATTACTGTCCATAAGTTCTTTTTTATATAAAAAAATACTCAAATATTGGGTGCATCTTAAAGTCAGAATAACATTCAATGTTTGAATTTTTTGTTTCATTATATCATGTTCATGTTTGAGGTACATCAGTCAAAAGGAACTGAATATTGCTGATACAGATTATAATTTAAAAGTAATATCAAAATATATATATATAT
>DWQX01005211.1:0-13429 GCA_018245475.1 Pharmacophagus antenor
ATTGTCCAAACGTCTTAAGTACAGCCGGAACGGACCGGACCCAGACTGCAAATGCTAACTCAGTTTTTAATGCCATAAATTGATTACGTCATATATATAATTTTTTTAAATATGCCATAATGATGATGACGACTAAATTATTTTGTGCAACCGAGAGATGCATCATAATTTCAATAGAAATATCGATTTATTAACTGTATCTAGAAACAAGCGAGACAGGCATCAACCTTAGTAAAGATAAAATAGCGCCTCGCATGACAGTTGGCGGGCCAGACTGTCGCTGCAATCTGTATTATGCAGTATTATTTAAATAGTGCAAAATAGAATTTTAAGTCGCAAAATAATTTCTAAACTCTCATAGAAATAATTTAAGCCATTTAAATGTCTGCGTCAAATACGTTTATAAAATAATTCAAATTATTTTCATTTTATGAATCTTTAAAAGTTTTAAAACTATCTGCTCAGTAATATTCTTTCATTACATTGTACAGGTATCAAAAGTTGCCGTCGCTGTTATGTTATAAAAAAGTAATTCGAATCCCACGTGAATTCGTAATTGAATTCTAAATATTTTTGATGCATTATCTGAAACGCATTGCTGCTCATTCCAGGCCGTCAGATTTGACGCTTATAGCTCAATAAACTACGGAAATAATAATATACTACATTCTTTCATGTCGTATTATGGAGATTAGATAACGTAATCGAATCTTTACGAAATATTACCCCATCGGTTTGAATATTCTATTTTCAACTTTATTAGATGAAGACAATTGTTTCGATTTGCATTTGGTTGTATTAGACCTTTGTGCACATTTTGCATTTATAACGGTTGTGGAATTTTGGACTTACTCACAATGTCAATAAGTAGTAAATTGTAATGTTTTCGTCATAGCTATATGTGACATTTGTTTTTGCTGCTCATCGTGGCGCCAAGGAAAGACGCTCTGCCGGGCCCGACCACGAAGCGCTCATTGAAAATAGCACATTATCATAATGCAATACTTGGAACACTAGCGATGTTCTCAAAATTAAGATAACGAATTTTATTATTATGTATCGATGAAAATAGAATCGGTAGGTTAAATTAACAAATTAAAGTTGTTGTCGACTTCACAAATAATTTAGAAGGAAGAAGTGTAGCTCAAAGTTATTACTACACTTTTACTACAGTAAAAACTTTTTGTGCACTCACGGTAATAAACATTTGTGACAATAAACATGTATGTCGAAGTTGCAGTAGAAGAAATAATTTTATGGTATAAATTATAATGTTTCCAAAACCATAAGCCGTTGTTCAGAATTTTGAAAAACTAATTTCACTGAGTACATTTGACTTAAATCGGAATAAAATAAGTTAGTTCACGCTTAAGCCTCACAGTAGTGCATATCATAGCATTCATACAAGGGCACCAGAAAAAGATAATATAAATGATTTAATGCAAATAAAATTATTTATCGAAACTAGAAGGTAAGCATGACATTAACCTGGTGGTAAACGTTACGACTGCCATAACAATGAGAGGCACTGACTGCCTGCGTCGCGCAATGGTTTACCACTTATCACTTTATCACCTTCAATATCAACCTACCGCCTTAACAGCGTTACTATGTTCCAACAGTCACAAATATTGGAGTCTCAGTATTTTGGATCTATGTAACGGTTTTATGTTCACTTAATATAATTTCAAATGAAGGTGAAGTGTTGGTCCATTCGTGTTAAAAATAGAGGGAAAATAAGATGTTTACACAGCACACCGTCGTAGTATTTATTAAAGCATTGCAAAAATACGTCAAAGTAATGTAAAGTAAGCACAATTCTGTTATTGAATGTCTCGCTTTCATATGGATGCCTGCACAAAGGATATACAAAGTTGCAGATACAATCATACATTTGAGGGTTAGGTTAATGTAGCCCAACGGCAAATAATATCTTACAAATACAAGCAGTTTTATTGTAATTTTGGATGGGTGTCTATATAATTTGTTTTATATTTTATATTTTTATTATAACTTGTAGCTACAAATGTCTTTACACAACTTCTATTTTAAGAGTCTGGTCTTTCATTGAATCATTTGACTCGATTATATTTATTTCGAATTTTAAATTTAAAAAAACAAATAAAAATTACTGTGTAACAAATCACAAGTACTGTTTGTTATTTAATATGACCACAAAGTTCTACAACAAAATTTAATCTTATCAAACACTGTTAAAACAGATGTTATTTGTTTGTTTTTACTTTTTGTAAGCGACTGCTGTATTGATACCTTAAATTTTGTTAGCTTTTTGCTTTAATCTGCCATGATAATTTTGCAATAAAAAATCCATTAGGGACTAAACAATCGCAAAAATGTTTCTCCTTAAAAACAAAATTGGACCTAAATAAAAAAAAATATTACAACTTATAAGTCCTTATATGTTTTCTTGCAATTGAGGACAGAAGTTTAGTCAAAATCCTAATGAATTGAATGAAAGAATAAGTCGGCAGTATTTCAAGGACATTTTCTCCCATCTGTCCTACTTCATCTGTTCGTCTCGTAGATGTTATCGTAGTCAATTTTAAATAATATTCATTTTAATCGAATTACAAAAACGAAATTTAGCAGCAGTTGTGACTCAACGGCTGTGGCGAAATCGCGATATTTATTTCTAGACTGGGCCGGGCTAGTCTCCATCTATAATAAATAACTGTGACTATTGCAATATCAAACGACAATTTTATAATAAACACCCCACGTGTATATTTATCGGCAATGAGCTAATATTTGAAATCTATTTCACCTAATATTAAGTGACAGTAGTGAAGTAGATGGTAAAGCTCACCCACAATATTTATGGCCTTCACATGTCTACAGGATCACACCAATGCTGTTATGGCGGGTGGCTGATCAACATTGAGGGTGGTAGCTAGCTAGGCTAATTGAAAAAAATCCTACCACCATATAAAATCCACTACTCTTGAGGCTCCGAGAATCTAATCCGGGGTTCAAGCGATACAAGGAAAGCGGTAAAGCATTGCGTCACGGAGGCTATTGAAGTGTTTCCACTAGCACTGATAAAAAGAGTTAAATATTATGAATCACATTATTAAGTGGTAGCAGTTATGATAAGTATTCAATGATGTTATTGTTCGACGAAACAAATGTAATCATAAGTACATATTATTTCTCGTAGCGCTGTCGTGGCAGGCAACTGTAAACGGTACCAGGAACGCGGGATTATAGATTCAACGAAAACGTTGATATAGAATTTACGGACAGCATTTCACAATAAGCCCGACTTTACTTTAAAAATTTCAAAACATAATATATTTTACATTAATAATACTTGTACCACATAAAGTTTTTCGATATCAATTAATTTTTATTTGATATTTTTTCAAAGATAAAGGTGGTTTTCTTTTTTCGGATATGCTATTATATTTATTGAAACAATACTCGGTTGATTATATTTCTAATTAAATGATAATTATTATAATTATAGATAAAGAGCATCTTTCTTCTTAACCGATTAATGAAATACAATAATTAAATGTTATTACATTACAAACAAGTAATCTAAAAAGTATTATAACTGATTTAAACATTTATAAATGTATAATATTTAGAGATTATTACCTTTTTGCGAAAGGGTTTATTAAATAAAGGGTGAGAGGTGTTTTAGATTTTTGTTTCCTTTGTCAATAAGATATCAGTGTACGAATAACAAACTCACGAAATATAAATAATGTACACACTGACCTTACTGACTCCATGCACTCATACCGTTACAATCGTCTGCTACCTTTTCTCCCGATTTTATGTATAACAGTTTGGAGCTCTTCTGCGAATATTTATAGGCTAATTTGCTTTTCTCTTGAACGATTTATTCGTTAGATATGTTACTTTCAAAAAAAATTAAATTAGCCGAAACAAAATAGAGAAAAAGATTTTTAAGTTTACACCAAGGTCTTAACAATTTTTTTAATAAAAAACCTACTTCGGTAGTATTGTATATAACAGCTTGTTGTTCCTCTTTGCGTACATATACTTTAAACGTATTTGGTATCGTTTGCTTTTGGTAAATAATTATCTATGTGTTTAATTAAGTTAAACTATGTCATCTCTCATGTCACCAATATCACATAAATATTATTTTGAGTGAAATTTTTTATCAACATAAGGGAGTATTTCATGATTAGCGCGTTGCTAACCATCTATATTTAAAGTCCCAGAAGCAATGACATTTGCAATACTAATCGAGGAGCTAGCAAATCCCCTTTTCGCCTTTGTAACTTTGGAAATTTGTATCCTGGTCACCACCAGCAATGTGGTTATTTTTATCTGTCGGTTGTAGGCGAATACTTGATCTCGATTTTCCCTGATTTTAAGTGACGATGAGGTGGTGAAGTATGTTCACCCAGATTACTTCTGGCTCTCATATATACGTCTACTGGAACATATCAATGCTGTTATGGCGGCAGATCGACATTGACAGTGCTACTACCACCATGCAGACTACACTACTCTTGTGGTCCGGGAATCGAACCCTGAACTTCCGCGTTACAAGGCAAGTGGGTAAACCATTGTGGCATGCAGGCATTCAAAAGTTAAGTATGTTGGAACAGGGAACAAAATTAACTCGCGATGCATCTTACTCCCACATATTGGTGAGTATGAGCAAGTACTGACGACCACAAAGAGTTAATACTATTTTGACTAGAAATTATCAGTGATCATATAATGCCAAAAAGAAATGCTTCGAATTGAGAATTTCTAGTCTTTCATCTGTTAATAAAGTTTTCTGAAATAATATTCGCATGCGGTTAATGTTATGCTGCACCATGAGATATTTAATTGGTTATGAGAACGTATTTGACGGGTTATCCGGGTCTTAACTGCGTGCGTTTGTCAGACGTCAGGACGGTGACAGGCCTGAACAAGGAGCGTCCGACTTACAGGCAGACATCAAGTCCTAGAGATCAAAGTCGGCGTAGCTTAATAGGCTCCTGACGTAAATCGAACTTAGGCAGCTTGGTATCGCATACCATCACCGTTAGTGCTCCAATGCACCAATAACCCGGTCGTTGGACACTGGAATATACTCTGACTAGTAATTTGTCAATTAATAGATTCATTGTTTTCACAGAATTTCGTTAACGTAAGTACATAAAGTGATATTTCTATTTCCGTTTTGTTACATAAATAAGATTGTAATATAAGAAATAAAATCATTGTTTTATTATTTTTTGTAGAGAATTCCAAGGGATGTTAGCTAACACTTATACAGTTATTACGAGGACAGTGCACATTTTATACGTTAATTACTTTTCTAGTATTTGCAAAAAAATTCCTACCAGCTTGCGCCTCTAGAGCGGCGTACAGTTCGTATCTGATTAAGTAAGAAACTTTATCTAATCATTATGAACGGCGGGCCGGTATTCGCTAGGGGTCTTTCACCGGTGCAGCGGCCGGGACGTTGCACCGAAGTACATTCGCCCCATCGTGTTACGAAAAACGTATGGCAACATACGATCAAAAAGGGAAAAACACACAGAATTACATATTTGAATCCTCTCTAAAGTATCCTTGTTTATTTATTTAATACTGCCCGTGTCAGTAGTTATCAAGTATATTTATTGAAGTGCCTAAACACTCACGTACCATTTGGCAGGGAATTTGTTTGGGATGGAAACGGTTTGAATTTAAAAAATAAAACTGTTCTCGCGCGAAACGCATTTTATATCAGCATTTGTTTTATACTTATATTATTTATCAATAACTATATTCATGTATTAATTTTTATAATTAGGTAACTGAAAAAAAAGAGCAATATTTTTTACTTTTCTATTTTCAATTACACTGCTGAAATTAGATCAGAAATTATGCAGTAATAAATACAGTTAAACATAATATATAAAAATACATACACTTCATTCGTTCTTACAAAAAATTTGAATTATTCAAAAAATATTTAATATAGATAAAAGATAGTAAGCCGATCATTGTAATAACAAGATTAATATTAAATATTGATTACTTCGCTAGCACGACGACAAATTCTAAATTCGAATATTTTATACAAAAATTTATATAAAAACCATCGTTTAATGTATGTTAATTCGAAATATTTTATACCTAATCATAGTAGTACCCGGCATTTAATTTGGCAAGTCGGGGAAAAGAGCAAGGCTTACGACAAAAATCGGGTAGGTTCGGTTTTGTAGAGCGTTCTCACTGTCGCACAATCACATAATTGCAATAGACAAAGATAACGCTTTACAAAACAGTATCTAGCCGAATATCTCGCTATTGTTCCCGATGTGCCAAATCAAATGACGTTTACGGTGTGTAATGATACACAGAAATAGAAAATAATAATTTGTGGGTTAAAAGGCGGACGCGAGAGCGGCGCAAAAGTTCCGCGACAAGTGCAAGACGCCAGCGGACTAACCATAAACGGCAACAGGTAGAATGCGGCTTGCCGTAACACTACTTACAGAAGAATCGCGTAATAATAATAATATTTAACGATGCTACAATATCATACATATTAATAACCAAGATCGCATGTAGTATTTCTTAAAGACTTTTTTCATTAAAATTAATAATTCAAACACCGTCTTAAGTCCGAGGAGAATTCCTTTAACGACTATTGTTTTTTAATATTGTTAAGATATTTATTGTTCTGATTATTTAATAAGAAAATACTACATAACTGTTAATGTTGCTTAAGCTTAAGTATTTTTTTATTACTTAGTACATTCGTGACGCAGTGGTTTGCGATAGAATCGCGGAAGACCCTTATTTGATTTTCAGCCTACTCACAAAAGTAGATAAGTTAAATAGTGGTATAGAATTTTCAATTCGTTGAGCTAGCTACCAACTGTTATGCCAATCTACCAACATTAATGTGTTCCGGCAGGAAAACATAAGAGAATATTCCGGACATGCACTTAACATAGTATGAAATTCATCATACTGTGATATTAATATTAGCCATTAACAGATAAAAAAAATAACACGAATAATTTTAAATCAAAAGGTTACAAACAATGTAAAAAAGTCAGTACTAATTCTTTTAAAAAAATAAAAGCATGGTGAATTGTAATGTATCAGATACTTAAACATTTCATAACTATAAAAAATAATACAAACAGGATTCAATTCAAAATCTATGCTAGATAGCCGCGCGTTTCTGTTTATAAAGTCTTTGTTTTCAATGTAATTAATTAAACCAATACTTGACACCGGGTGTGATTTGTAGTGTTAACTAAGCAATGCGTAGGAGTGAAACTTCAATTTCTTAACGATTTCTACTACTTATTAATGTCTAAATAATGAAATATTTCAACGTCACAACAAAAT
Organism: Pharmacophagus antenor; assembly: GCA_018245475.1. Lineage (NCBI taxonomy): Eukaryota > Metazoa > Arthropoda > Insecta > Lepidoptera > Papilionidae > Pharmacophagus > Pharmacophagus antenor. Next base: position 7,351 of record DWQX01005211.1, read on the forward strand.
TAGCAATGAGATCGACTGACCGATAGCGACTATCGTAAAGAGCAACGCCCTCAAATCGATAGTGGTTCCGATAAAACAAAAGAAATTTTTCAGAGTCTAAGTACTTATGTCGGCAACTATATATAAAGGTTGAAAAATTAATCAAAAAAAGATAGTCGTTTATGTAAAAAAATAGATTTAAAAATACATTTTTAGAAACAGCACTTTTAAATCATACTGGTGCTTAGCTAAGGTATAAACGGCATTATGGATTGAATAAAAAAAATCGAATTTATTTATTCATTAAACTTTTACTAACTGCTTGTACAAGAACAGGAAGTTTGTTTGACAGTCGATTAAAAAATCTTCAATTATTATCAACTAATGTTTTAAATAAAAAAAAATGTTGTAGCAAATGTGCGTGCTTCTTCAATTGTTAAGTCAATACGACAGAGTCAATTAAATCCTTCATACACTTTTATAAATTACGGCTGCTAAATATCATAGCGTCTAAATAGCAAATTATAAGTTGTCAATATAACTGATTACTGCATTATTAAGCAGTGATTTGACCCACATGCCAAGCCACATGGGTGGTGATCGGAAGTCGAATAAACTTGACCCGAACGAAGTCGACGGTGAAAGTTTACAGTAGCCGTGGTTAAAATTTTACAGTTCGCAGGACAGGCCATTTGTCTTCCGTCGGAAATGTGATTGTGATTAAACAGTGATTTCGCCAGCTGTTGATGCATCAGTATCATTAATCAAATAAATTTAGTTACTTGAGACGCGCTTTAAAATATAAATAATATAACGAAATCATGCAGAGAATTGTTAGCTAAAGATTATTTGAATTTGTCACTCTAAAACTTTTTTGATTTTATTGTTTAAGAGCGGTATGAAAGCAATGGTAACGAGTAATTTGCATGTTATTTAAAGCTATTTGCGTCTATTCTGTAACTATATGCATATTCTGTGATACGGTTGTTAGTTATTGAAAGTTTAATTTTAACCCTGTACCATGTAAATTTCCCCTAAAAAATTAATGATTATAAGTATTATTTGATGCTGCAGCACAACGTTCTCGTCACATTAAGATGTAGCCAGATATTTCTCGCATACATGACTCAAACGGGCAATTATTACATTAAATGAAACGCAGTCCTATCAGAATATAGTAACATTACTAATATAACTTAGAGGCAAGAATAAATGATGAACTGAAATCAATCCAGACGGCAACCTGTAAAAACTTAGATTAAATCACAAATTACACATTCCGATGTTCCTTACTTCAGATTAATCTTTTAATAGATTTCAAAATTACCCGGTTCACGTATTTGAAATAAATTTGCCTTAAGATGGAAGTACATGTTCGCGTTTTATCATTAGTATCGATAAGTTCTTTGTTCAGAAGATTAAAAGACCTGCAATTTCCTTACAATAAATTATCATGATTTTTGAAAATTATATTGTTGAAATGAGTATAAAAAATTTGTTTTGTGATGACGAAAACTCGTCGAAATATTTACAATAACAAATTTTGTTCAATACATTTAAAGAAGATAGAAATCTACGATTTCTGTTTACGTAATGTGGAGTTTGGTTAAATAATTTCGCACAATACTTCACTAAGTTTATTGTAACTTCAAAATGTGATATGGCGTTTAGATAAGCATTTACAGTTAAAATTTTGTTTCGTTGCTTGTGTAGGTGTGAATGCAGAGTTAGACTATAATTACAGGTCCGGTCCAACATTTTTATCGATTGCTTCCTTTTGCGTATAATGCATTCACTCTTACAGTGTAATGGAATCCGTGTAGGCGACGGTGAAGAAATGGACAGCTGAATACTCAGCGCTGGATCTAATGGCTTCCTCTAAAAATAATTTCAATCTCTATTTGCAGTTGTACGATTCAAAAATAGAAAATTCCTCACATCTTTTTTTTTTATATAAATAGTCCGTTATTTCGCGCATCCGATGTAATAATTCAAACGCGTCAGATTTGATGTATAGGTCATTTAAAAACGCGATAAATTTCGCAATGTGTATCCGTAGCTTATCGAATGCGATTGGGATAAAATAAATTTCGTTAACGGTGTGTACATGTGATACGTCTCGTTGGGTAATTATTTTGCAACCGTTATTTTAGTAAATATTGAGTTCTTACTTTAACTCTGTTATTTTTATCAATTTTAAAAGTTTTTCAAACAAAATTTACATAAAAAAAAATGTCGCTAAACATAATATTCTATTATCGATGCATTATTTACTATTTTTTAAATTGGAATCTCTCGAAGGTATTCAGTGTAGTAACAACAGGTTTTCGCTATAACATCATTGATTGTGCTATGCAACGTCTTTAAATATTTAATAATCTTAAACTTTTAAATACCGACGGAATACAATAAAACGAAATACAATTTACCGCTTTTGATACTGTATACGATAAAAATCTACCTTTCAAAATGTAATAATACTTAGCAATGCCTATATACTTCAGAGATATTTAATATGGTGCATCAATATATGTTCAAAGGTATGACTTCGTCCTTCGTAATCCAGAAATAAACGAGACGACTTAATAATGTAAATGAATACACCGGATTCTGTGCACCGTTGTGATTTAACCGCGTTCCTATGCAAGCATTAGCAAGCCCGACGCCATTAACTAGAGTTCCAGCTTACCCCTTTATGAATTCAAACGGGAAGAAGTTGAATTCAAATTTGATCATTCTTGTTGGATTTCCACTACTCCAGAGTATACATTTTAACAAGGAAAACATTAATGAGAGCCATATATATTTTTAATAAATAAATGACGTACGTATTTGTTTTAAATACTTGAATTATTAAATAAAATAACAATACCAAATGATTTCGTGGAGTGGTCGCTAACCGCTTGCAAGACGATGGTTCTGGTTCACATAAGTGACGAAATTTTAATAGTGGTAGCTTGGCTAGGTTACTCCCTCAAATTATGAATTTTTCGCCATAATAGAATTACTATGTTCTGATAATCGAACATTAGATCAGAGATAGGTGTTCTGGACAAGCTTCCTCACGATTTTTAGCTTCATTGTTACTTAACATCATGTGAAATTGAAGTTAAGTTTTAAGCCCCTGAACAAGAAAAATGTTGAAGCGGTTTAGTACTGATAGATATTTAAAATATTACATTATTTTCATCATCCATAACATTAAGCTTATTCTATTTTTAGAAACGTAAATATTTAACACGGCAGAAAACTGAGTCATTAATAAACAATGGAAATATTTCTCAAAGGATGCTTTTGAATATAATTTTAAATCTCAGTACAAGGTAACAATTGTTAAGTTATAGAACTATTAATTTAATGGAAACCCGAAATTCTTTAAATATTACCGACTTATCAAGTTGAATTTAATTCTATAAAGGTTTAAGAGATTTAATTGTGAAATAAATTTAAATTTCTAAGTTAATATTTAGTGAATAAAAATTAAATAGTTAAATTTTATTCACAAAACCTGTTACGTCTAAAGTTACTTTCATGCTTTAATTTATCAAGTTGACAATTATATAAACTACAAAATAAATACACCACAAAAAAGTTGTAAGATGTAAACGGCGATAAAAATCGCATAATTCGCAAAGCTGGTTTTTCTGTGTTATTTTTAACATTGATTTGTCCGTAGGGCTTAACGCATAAAACGATTACGTCGCTACTTTCAGCTATGCGGCTTTCATAGTAGGCGCCTAGGTCTAGACGGGTAATGCTTGTGATAGTCAATTAGCATCCTCAACGCGACTAGATTCCTCGCATTCCTAATCTCGTATCCGTTCCCACATCGTTTCCAGAGAAATTTATCACACGGTGAAAAGCTATATACTAAAATTTATCAAAGTAATGTATAAAAATAACCTCTAATGTGTTTTATCAGCATATACCCTCTACTAATGTAAACTCTGGTGACATTTACACGTAGGTTTTATGTTACAAAAGCGACAATGTATATTTTCTACGTGGGTGTCAGATATTGCCATAAACATTGGGATTTTGAATCATCACATGGGCGCTGTTGTATTAGTGAAAATGGAGGTTTTGATGTGTTCATTTTTATTGCTTTAAAAACATACAAACACATATAATAGTATAAATTATTTTATATTTTATATTAAATACCTATGCTAATTAATAATAAAAAGCTTATATTTCTGTACGTAATGTATTTATTACAGATTATCATCCGATATGCATCTGCCATATCCTGTATGTTATGTATTTTACTGTATGGAAGTTGCCCAGTCAGTGTAATATCTTTTAAATTTTATTTATCTGAAAATTAATGGTTAAAATATACCAATCATCATGAAATCGTTTATAAGTAACAGAAATTAAAATAAAAAACAATTTCCTTAAGGATAATAACCAAACTGCTACTTTTAATGATCATAAATCATCTGAGATCAGCTTTCACAAACAAATGAAATTATTAATTTTTATAAATATTTTTTTATCTTCGTAACCTTCAATATTTCCGTTTATATAAATAAAACAGAATAGAGTTATTTAAAGATCCTTATGTGAGATATCTACGAGTATATTAAAATGTACTAAACATTATTACCCAAGAAAAGTTGTTACAAAATCGCTAAGTGTTGCAAAATTAAATAACAAATTGTGTTTGTCAGCGAAAGTGTCAGTGGCAGCACGCACGCGTGATGACAACAATACTAGTGAAAGCGGAGGGGCAGGGGAGAGTGTTTAGTATTAACCATTACATATTATATATTGAAATTTAAATAATATGTGTAGTGTACCGGCTTCTTTTACTCAGCTCAATAGTGATAGCAGTTAATTATTTTGTTTTAGTTATCTATCAAAATATAGATAACATTTTATATGCTAAATATCTATGAATGTTAGCTGATATTCTCCCGCAACCCTGGATATTTTTTTATTACATTATAAATAAATAATTGTGGAAAAAGTACTGAACAATAATAAATGCAAAACTTTCGTTTTTATTAATTTGTAAAATACGTTAATAAATGTAGAAATAAGCCATAAAAAGTGGGCGAGAATTTATAGAATATCAAAGAAAATAGCTTATCAAAATGTTGAAGTTACTCTGCATCGAATTGTCAATCTCGATATGTTCAGGAGTTGATGAAAAAAAATACGTTTTATATGCATTGACAGTTATATTCACAAAAAGCATTGTGTGAGTAAAAGTTAACGCAAAAAAGGATAGTATAAATACAAGCCTGTCGAGAAATTTTTGCTTATAAACAAAAATTTTGTGGACTAATGACTTATTTGAAGATGTTATATATTATCAAACTGTTACATTGAACAAGAGCGCTATTTTGTTCTCAGTTTGAATATGTTGTAATATTAAAGGGAACACATTCGTTTTTGGAGGTGATATAATTAAGAATAGCTATTAATTTATACTAAATACATATAATTCTTCTTCATATTATTTACGCACAAAAAACATGATATTCGACTAATCTGAAATACGATCGTATTTCAGATTAAATGAAAGTTATTTAGTTATTAGTGAAAATAAAATTGGTCACAAAGCATCAATAAATCTTATGATTATAGTATTAAATCCGTGATTGGATATTTATTAATCCTATCTCCGTCCACAAACTTGACCGTACGACGGCGCAGTGCTGAATGCATCGATGTCTCGATTCTTACGCAATTGCATAGATATTATCGATATCGCTCTTGTACTATATCCACGATCATTTCCATAAATATTACGTGGGTTTTTTTATACCGTACGCTTTATTACTATCTTGTCTATTAGTGGGTATAGTAAATCATGCACATTCCGATGTCCATTCTTTTGTATTTCATTAAATTTATGACGTATAAAAATCAGATTTAAGGCAAAGATATCTTTGCAGGAGATTTTCATTGCGGCGACAGTTGTGGTTATTAAAAAATATACATATTTTATACATCATAAGATGTGCACATTATTATTATCCCGATTTATACTATTTATTCAATATAAATTACTGAAAATTCTTACTAATAATATTGATCTATTATGTTGGACATGAAATTATTTCCCTATTTGTTTGTTTGTACTAAATAA
>DWQX01005212.1:0-13422 GCA_018245475.1 Pharmacophagus antenor
CTCCTTGCAGCATCGCCGGCACAATCGCTGGCAAAGAGAGGTTTCGTCCGATCCGGTTAACCAAGGTCCGCCGCTCCGATTCCCATATTGGGCAAACCGCAAGTGTGTGCGTTGCGGAATCCTCGTCCCTGCCTCCGTAGTGGAAGCAGTGCACGGTCGCTTCGCATCCAATCCTACATAAATAATCACCGAAACACCCATGCCCAGTGATCATCTGCATAAGTTTGTAGGTGAGTCTTTCTCCTCATCGCTGCATCCAGGCTTCGAAGACCAGCAAGATGGCCCCCACAACGTCTTAGCGCGCATATCTCTCTTCAGAGAGTTTAGCGCACCACCTACGGATGAAAACTAAACTAACCTAACTCCCAAAAGATTTAAATTAATTAAATAAAAAACAGCAGTTATTAACATATATGTAAAAAAAAATTCTCTTAAATATTTTCGTAATTCAAAGGTTATGTAATATTTATTTACAAACGGTAACAAAAGTGTAATTTATTTTCATCTTATTTGCCAACAGAAACTTGAAGTGAACAATTCTTCATGTCACCCTGGGGTATCTCCAACATCTGTTAATGTGGCTTTACTTACCAAAGAGATCAGCGAGCAAGGCGACCTAGTGCGGTCCCTTAAAGAAGCCAAAGCGGAGAAACCCAAAATCGACGAAGCGGTGAAGATCTTACTAAATCTTAAATCGAAGTACAAAGCTGCTACTGGACAGGTGAGTAGTTAAATTGTTTCTAAAAATAAATTTAAATTTATTTACAAAAATCTTAAGCATAGTTAAAACAAATGTAATAACAGGATTGGAGACCTGGAATGGCCCAATCTCCTTCATCTGTCCCACCACCATCCGCTGCACCTTCGCCACCTGCTGATACGAACGCCCTGAGCCGAGAGATCAGCGACCAAGGCGATCTGGTGCGCTCCCTTAAAACCGCTAAAGTTGAGAAACCGAAGATCGACGAAGCGGTGAAGATTTTACTGGATCTTAAGGCGAAGTACAAAGCTGCTACTGGGCAAGTAGGTGAATGGTTTCCAAAAAATAATGTTTATAATAAATTTAAATGTATCTTAAACAAATGTAATAACAGGACTGGAAACCTGGAATGGCCCAATATTCGGCATCTGCCTCACCACCTTCCGGTGCACCGTCGCCACCTGCGGATGCGAACGCCCTGAGCCGAGAGATCAGCGAGCAAGGCGACCTGGTGCGCTCCTTTAAAACCGCTAAAGCTGAGAAACCGAAGATCGACGAAGCGGTAAAGATTTTACTGGATCTTAAGGCGAAGTATAAAGCTGCTACCGGACAGGTGAGTGAATTGTTTCCAACAAAAAGAAAAATATTTATAAAAATTTTAAATGCATCTAAAGCAAATGTTATAAAAGGACTGGAAACCTGAAATGGCCCAATCTTCGGCATCAGCCTCACCACCTTCCGCTGCACCGTTGCTGCCTGTTGATGCGAACGCCTTGAGTCGAGAGATCAGCGTGCAAGGCGACCTGGTCCGTTCCTTTAAAGCCGCTAAAGCTGAGAAACAGAAGATCGACGATGCGGTGAAGATCTTACTAGGTCTTAAGGCGAAGTACAAAGCCGCTACTGGACAAGTGAGTGAATTGTTTCCAAAAAAATTCTTAAATATTTACAAATTGTTTAAATATAAGTAAAACAAATGTAATAACAGGACTGGAAACCTGAAGTGGCCCAATCTCCAGCATCTGCCACACTACCGTCTGCGGCGTCGTCGCCGCCTGCTGATGCGAACGTTCTGAGCCGAGAGATTAGCGAGCAAGGCGGCCTGGTGCGCTCCCTTAAAGCCGCTAAAGCTGAAAAACCGAAGATCGACGAAGCTGTGAAGATCTTACTGGATCTTAAGGCGAAATACAAAGCTGCTGCTGGAAAGGTGAATACTTTAATTTTTGTGCTTAATCTTTCTTATTGATTTCAAACTATGTTATATTCATTTTAAATATTATAACCTATTTTCATATTACTAAGGAAGGTATGTAATTATAGCAGCGCTTTAGCTCTAGCTGGATATAGTGTACTTAATTTTAAATATATTACTATATCTAGAGCAGTAGTACTGGATGAAACATAGAGTTACTGTTAATAACACCTAATTACCAAAAAAGTGACAGTCTTCTTAATGTCCATCCTGTAATATTGTCTCTGTATGTATATAATTCTATACAATTCAATAGCTAAAACTTGATATTATATTAGCGCTATTTATTTAATTATAATATAATTTTATTGATTCCACTTTTGTAATTATCACGAAACAGAGCTGAACAAAGTTATAGTATCCAATAAGTTTGTAATAGAATAATAGAAATTAGGCAATTTTATTTGCAAACTTTGAAACAACTTTTATTATATTTGTCAAAACTGTAGTATACTACAAAAATATAAATAATAAAACAAATATAAACATAAAACTAAACAAAATCAACAATAGAGACCTATAAAAAATAAATTGATCTTCATCTTTAGGAGTGGAAACAGGGATCTATGATAACGGCTCCCCAAGCTCCAGCCACAGCTCCGGCCCCAGCTCCGGCTCCAGCCCCCACTCAAGCTCAGGCACCGCCTGTCGACAAATCCCTTTTAAACCAAAAAATTAATTATCAAGAGGATTTAATTGAATACCTCAAAGTAGTCCAAGATAGCCAGACCAAAATCGACGAAGCTGTCAAGGTCCTATTGGATCTTAAATCACAATATAAGGCTGCAACTGGAGAGGTGAATATAGAAATTATTATTTTCATATCATAACAGTGTGCGCAATCATATATACTCGTACCAATAACTCTTGTAAATTGTGTGCGTGATGTAATACATACTTGAAACTTTAAATAAATATCGAAAAATTTTAAGCTTATTATATTACAACAACTGATTAAACTGTAAATAGCATCTTGGTTTCACATCTATTACCATTACATATTAAGTAAACTGTTGCCCACGAACATTTGTACAATTGTTTTATATATTTAAGGCCATGGCTATGAGTATATTTTTAATTTATTTTGACAAATTTAAACGAATATAAAGATTGCCATAAAAACAATCGAGAGAGATATTTTCTACTACGAATGTTTATAATACTGCTTAACTATATCAAATTAAATAAAGCTTAGAACGTTTTGCATAAAAAACCCTGAAAACATAATTTATGTGGTTAGAATATCAAACAAATAACCATACGAATAGTGGTACAAAACATTTTTTATTTTTCAATCATAATTGATGAATACTTAATAATTTTGATATCTAACAAACTCGTTGATATGTTCATAATAATACTTATGTTCTCTCTAATTTGTAAGGGTTTGTTTTGAATATTTCCGCTCCACCCCTGAGGTTTATAACCCCGAGTAATTTTTAGAATGTTTTTCATTTATTTATTTTTGTCTCATTGTTTTGTATCTTCATTACCACTTATATTTATTGTTCTTTTTCTTACATGATATAGACTAGTGACTGATCACGATCCCACGTAATGGTAAGTGAAGATTTGATCCATGATGGTAAATCGCACATGTCTAGAAGAAGCCTATTTACTTTTCTCTTGAAAATCGTCATGTCATATCTGGACGGAAACACTGACGCTAATATTCTGTTACAATGTATCTTTATAAACTTGACAGGGGTAGGGAGAAAAAAATAATGGTGTGTGATAATAGTAAAGTGTAATGTTTACAGGATTGGGTGTTCAAGGAAGAGTTATCGTCGGACGAAGAGAATGTAGAAGCGGAAGCGGTTTTGATGGAAATCAGCTTGCTGGCCAATAGGATACGGCAGTACAAAGCATTGAAAGCTGAACCAATCCTTGTAGAGATAGCGGTATATACTATTTAATAAAAAAACGTTTTCATTAACAATTGTTAACCTTTTAACACATTAAGGACCGCACATTTCTGGGAAAGCTTATACGTTTGAAATCATTACACCTTTTTTATTTACGTCACAAGTTTTGTAAAACTTTTAAATTAAGGAAATATATGTCTGTCACAAATTACAATAATTGTTTAAACAAAAAACAAATTAAAATTTGTAAGAATTATTTTAAAATCGATCGTTGTCTTTTTGTGCATAACAGACGGCGAGTTAATGACAAGAAATCTCATGAGCGGTCTTCGACGTGTTTACTTTAGTTAATTCTCGCGCGCTATACAGGCCAAACTGCACATTCGAGATAATTCTATTGCATATTATGTTGCTACAATTTTTCGTTAATTTTGTATTTTCGTTTACTTCCAATTAATTATTGATCAAAATCTATATTTATAATGACTAATAAAAATGTCACTACGTCAATATTGTTCTAAATTATGTTACTCATTTAATGAATCAGGCGACTTTTCTGTACAGTTAGAGACCCATTGTTAGCATCTTAGAAGCATAGTAATAAGTTAAAAAGGATTTCATAGACGTTTCGATGACGATGATAATAAATTTAGTTTTGTTTTTTAGGAGAAAAACCTACTTAATATGAAAGAGCAGTACAAAATGATCACCGACAAGGACTGGACACCGGACGCTCTCAAAGTGCAGCCAGAGGTACTGGGATATTTTGTGAAAATCGTTAATAATGTTTGAGAATTGTCATCATAGAACTTTGGTCCTGGTTTTGGTTAATATTGGGGAATAAAAACATGTATTTAAAATTGTCGGGATTTATGTACATATATTTATACGTCTATGTATATTTCAGGTCTATATCGCATTGGCGTTTATTAGTGATGTATAAATTTTTAATAAAATTCTGGACACCTATAACCGTAGAAACACTAATATATTTTTCAATTTAATATTCAGTTCGTGAATTTAATTACTCAATTTATGTATTTTTATTTTCTGTTGTAATGTGTTTGACTCGCCTGGAGCTGTATTAGTAATAACCCTATTTCACACACCAGGGGTTGCGGGTTCGATTCCCGTTCAAGAAAAATTTTCATGTGATGAACATTTGTGTATTGTTTTGCATCCGGTTGTTAATATATCATTACACTTATCTACCTATTATGAGATCAGAGTACTATGTTCGAAATGTCCTATTTATTTATAATGTATTGGATACGCCTTTGCTGCGAAACCAACGAATGTGCTATGTCACCTGAAACATTGAGTGTACACATTTGTCGCCATTAGTTGGAACTATGTGTACGAACGCACACCACCGAAATTATCCCATGATCTTAGAATAACTGAGGAGAAACACGGTGGGTCCTACCTTTTTCTTGTGTCGCGATGTTTTTAACCAGTTAACCGTGTCCAGATAATTAACAATTTTTAATTCTTTAATCATAATTATTTAAATTAACGACCAAACATTTGCACTATGAAAATGTAAATAAATTGTGTCGTTATAACCTTTATATAATCTGTTAATAGTATCAAAACTGTTGAAAAATAAGTCCTTTTCGTGGATCGTGATATTTTATCATTGACGGGTGTAGTCGTCAAATACACTTAATTCGTTAAAATAAAATAATACATAGTGCAAAGAGAGCCGTTCACTGCGTAATCTTTTTATACCAATTGATCGCTCCGTTTTGTTATACAGTTGTCACTAGTAATTTATATCCAACTATCACACATGTCACGGATTTATTTTCAGGAGGAGCCCCCGCTCACCGAACGTGATATCAAAAACTTAAGGGTAATGGAGGTGAAGAACGTCAGGGTAACTTAATTATTCAATCATCCATAACAGTAGTCATTTTTTTTTTAATTAAACATATATAAAGCGTTCATTCTAAAAAAGAGATTTTACACTAGAACTACCAACCAGTGAAAATCCCCGGTTGCACCAATTATTTACAACATTTTCTCTATTGTATATCATTTATCGATTTTTTATATATTACCATTTAGTATAAATAGGCGCATTAAAACTTTGGTCTTTCTAGTGCTAACATTAGAAGCGCTTGAGTTATTTCGAGCGTGCTAAACAAGGCAAATTGTGCACACTTTATTTTTTAATTTAAGCGGCATTGTATTTTATGCTGCTGTGATTTTACATTAATTTTGTTTTTTTTTGCAGTCTGTTAACGTATGTTTTATTGTGTAAAAAATTTTCATCCAGTTTTTGAAAAAAAAAAGATTATAGGGTTGATGTGACATTTATTTGTAAAATAAATATACCAAGAGTCTAAAAAATAAAGTTAAAATACTTGATGTCTCCGGGCATTATTTGCCAACCTAGAACCATTGCCTTTACCGGATCTTTGAATCATGAAAAGTCATTATGTGGATTTAGTTATGGAGTTAGTTACCAACCATGTTAGCGGAAAAGGTTGATGTTATTCTATTTATTTAATCCAGGAAGCCCTCGCCGATGAAAAAGAGGCATACAAACGAATTAAAGCAGAATTTTACGAAAAAATAGGGTCGAAGCCAAAAAAAGAGGGAAAGCCCAAAGACAAGAAGGAAAAACCAAAGGAGGGCAAAAAGGAGCAAAAGACCAAAGAGACGGTCTGTAATTTAAACTATTTTGTTATAATAATATCCCTTTTTTTACTAAGTTTTGCGGCTGTTCTTTGCAATAGTAATTATTTACACTAGAAATATTGCTGTTAAGCAGTCGCGGTACTCCCATATAAGAACAATAAAATTAAAAAATGAAAAAATTACTTCATGTATGAACAGTTTTTTTTACGTAGATACATATATAGGTGCTCGGGCTTGCCTTGTGGGCACGTCACTGCTGTTATAAAACATTAATATGATCAAATGGTTTGATTCGTTTATTCGATTACTTTCGTATTTAAACTATTAAAATTTAATCAAATTGGTATAGATAGTGTAATGTTGGCAGAAATGCTGTCCTAGCGTTGAGTTTTCTGATTGTACCATGCTTAAAGTGCAACTGAAGGAAAAATTAAAGAAATGGGGAGCCCTTTATTTCAGAAACCTAAAGAGAAGGAAGAGTCGGCAAACGGCGTTAAAAAGGTAACTCGACTAGGACTGGAGGCGAGCAAAGACACAGATCTTCCCGAGTGGTACTCACAGGTCATCACAAAGTGTGAGTGTTTTTTATCTCTTTCGATATTTAGACAACTTAAAAAGCGACACAAATTTTAGCACGTAAAAATTCATGTGTCCAAATTCAAATTTTCTTTATATCCGTGTAATATTTTAATAACATTTTTGAAATTTCCGAATGTAATACTAAAAACTATTCGGTTGAATTGTCCTTTATTGAATTGACATTAAAGTATTATATGTGAATATAGTTCACATTATTTTAAACAAAATATCTAAAAAAAAAAGAACAGTAGCTAAGAAAATTTATTTTTACTTGAATTTTTGTAACCACATGAGACCACCATAAAAATAGCTATGGAAGGAAGGATACACTTTTTTTTTCTTTGCATTGTGAAAATATTTTTTTTAACAGCGGAAATGATTGATTACTACGATATTTCCGGTTGCTACATCCTGCGCCCCTGGTCGTACAGCATATGGGACCAGATAAAAAGCTATCTCAGTGCGCAGCTGAAGAAATTGGGTGTCAAAGACGGATACTTCCCCATATTTGTTTCTAAGGTTAGGTGTTCTTTCATAAATTTCCATCAATATTTCAATAATCAATAAAAATGTTAATAATATAAGTTCGATAGTAATAAGGTTTAATTAACTACAACAAATCGTTCAGCGGTCTTTCCCTGTGAAGAAAAGATAAGATACTCCTTGGGAGTTTGATTTTCATTTGTGGTCGTAGTTGCAATCGTAATGCCATGACGAATTAAGACCTACCTCTTAGATTATATGGTTTATTTTACAACAAAAATAGGCAGCGCTGGAGCGTGAAAAAGCGCACATCGCCGACTTCGCACCGGAAGTGGCATGGGTGACGCACTCGGGCAGCTCGGAGTTGGCGGAGCACATCGCGATCCGGCCCACATCGGAAACCGCAATGTACCCGGCGTACGCGCGCTGGATACAGAGCCACCGCGACCTGCCCTACCGGCTCAACCAATGGAACAACGTTGTCGTTAGTACCACCCACCTCTCTATGGGCTTTTTATGTAGCTAAGCGACGAGGCAAAACGACTTTGTCTTGAAAGCGACACGCTTGTGAAGTAAACCAGTAACATTGCCCAGCAATTTTTTTTTACGAGAATTAACATTAGTTACTTACTAATACTTGATTTATCTTCTTACTGCCTCTTTGCGCAGTGGTTTATCCGCTTGTCTTGTAACGCTAGCTACCGGGTTCGATTCCCAACCCACAGAAGTATTGGAGTCTGGATGGTGGTAAGGTTTTTAAAATCCGCTTTACTACCAACCTCAATATCAATCTGCTGTCCTAACAGTATCACTGTGTTTCTGCAGTCATAAATGTGAGTGCCAGAAGTTTTTGAGCGAACATGCTTCACCATCTATGGCCTTCTTGTCACTTATCATCAGGTGAAATCGAGACAAAGAGCCAATTACCGAAAAAAAATTAAATGTCACATGATGCTGTGAAGTGACAGACAACAAGCGAGCTCATCCAGAATACGAGATTACTTGATTTTTATCTGCTTGATAGTGGGTTGCAATATATTCTAGCAACAGATTTACGGGAAGGAGAGAAAAATCCACTTATTTGACCATTAAATTGAACAAGGGGCCTTAGTGGCTCAAGGCAAATAGATTAATTAGTTTGCTGATGAAATTTTACTCATTAATTTATTACGAGAATGAATTAATATAATCCAAGTGCTAATCTACATAATTAAAAATAATTATAACGGTATTCATTTAAAAAAATTACATAGCTAACAAATTAATTTCTGCGTGATCCGAAAATGGTTCACGTGACCATCGAACCATAATACCGTTGTTTCCTTTAAGAGATGGGAGTTCAAGCAGCCACAACCGTTCCTACGCACACGCGAATTTCTGTGGCAAGAAGGGCACACTGCGTTCCGCACCGCCGAGGAGGCCGGCGAAGAAGTACTTCAAATACTAGGTTAGTTACTGTAGTGTGTCGTCGTATATCATCGCAATACTCACGGGGTGATATCATGAGAATGACATGGCGACATTCATTCATTAAAATTTGAATATAAATGATGGAGTTAAAATAATTAGACATACTTGTACATCATTATTGTGTCTGTAGATCTCTACGCATACGTCTACGAGGAGTTGCTTGCTATCCCTGTTATAAAGGGGCGTAAGACAGAGAAAGAGAAATTTGCCGGCGCGGACTATACGACCACGGTAGAGGCATATGTGCCGGCCAGCGGGCGCGGTATTCAGGTATTTTTTGTTAAGTTAAATGTTTTCGACGACTGTATCCGTCATTGGTAAAAATCAAAGACATTTTCGAACAGTTTTCATACTATTGATTGGTACTTACTGCTAATGGATATACAAAGGCTCTATTACTATTATTAACACAAAACATAATTACTACTATTAATAGATATATTATGATAAACAAAAAAGACAAAGATTATGTAATGATAAGTTATAAGCTTTAATTTTTACTGTAGTGATTTTTACTAGAGATTTGTGTAAACTTTTGATGTATTTTAATTTATATCACTAGGATTAAAGAAAATAAAATTGTAGATTATCATGACACAGTTAAGTCTCTTACTAAACTCGAACGCTGTTTCTGGGAGACTCCGTACAATGGACATGAAGTGCACCGGTTTAATTGTTTATATGTAACATTATTATTAGCAGTCTTAATCTTTTTTATCGGTTATGGGCTGAGAGTATGCCTCGATTTCACCTGATTTTAAAAGACAATGAAGCCGTAGATGGTGAAGCGTGTTCGCTCAGAATAAAATGTGTGACTGAATCAGCTCAAATGTGTGACTGCCGGAACACAGTAATGCTGTTATGGCGGTAGATTGGCTTTAAGGGCGCTATTAAGTGGGTCCGAAAAGCCCTACCACCATCCAGACCACCACTCCTGTGACACGGGAATCGAAGCCGGGACCTCCGCTTTACAAACTAAGCAGGTAAACCACTGCGCCACAGAGGCAGTCACATCAGCGGCACAGCCACTTACACAAGATTTCTTCCAACATTGGGCTAACCGATTTCAATTTCACATTATGTTAAGTGACAATTAAGCCAGAGAAAGTGAAACTTACTTGCCTAGAATATTTGGTTCTCTCATGTATGCGGGAATTGATCAGAGCGATTAATAAATCTTATTGTCAACGGAAATCTTTTTATTAAATCAAATCGTCTTCTTGTCTTTACACGTCCATAACCGTATTCTATCTTCGATATACACTTTCATTCTTCCGTCCTGTACATCTTCATATATTCATCCCTTTCACTGTCGTCTACTAACGTTTCTATATGTGTGAATGCCAGAGCAGTATCTTTGATTAGAACGGCAATTACGTGAATGTGGTAGCTAGCCAGGCGAATTGGAAATATAAAAAGGCACTACCAATATGTAAACTCCACCGCCTCCGGAATCGAACCAGTCACTTCCATGTAGCAATTGAAGCAGTAAAAGGCTGAATCATTTACATTTCTGGGTAAAATGGTAATGTATTGTAATGTTACATGAAAGTAACACGAGCCTATAGAGGATTAATATATTTTAATGAAATTTATTTTTTGTACAGGGAGCTACCAGTCACCACCTCGGCCAGAACTTCTCAAAGATGTTTGAAATCGTATATGACGATCCCGACACACAAGAGAAGAAGTATGTTTACCAAAACTCCTGGGGGTTAACAACTAGAACCATTGGTATGTAACAAATATTTATCGTGGTTTACATTATATTATGTGTTGACAATTATCGGAGGAATACAAAGTATGACAAAAGTCGTTTGTTAACATTATATTTTAAAGGGTTCCTACCAGGCCTTTTTTGATTAACATGTAAAAGCCATTCGATGTTTTGTCTATAGATTGGCATAGAAAATTGGTATTGGTGAAATTATATTTTATACGAGCAAATTTGTCCTCAGAGCTTTAAATGAAAACGTCTGCATGTATCATGTATGAACTATACACGTGGCGTGGTGTTCAAAATTACTATATATATATACTATAAATGGTACACGTGGCATGGAGCCTGATAGTCAGTTTCATACTTTATTATTCTCTTGTTACAACAGGGGTGGTGGACTAGAATCCCAAAGAGGACAAAAATTGTTGTTATTAACATTTGTGTTTGTTCCATCTGAATTATTAACATATATTGAAGTATTTATTTAAAATATTTTCTTTATGTATATCAGTTCTACCTATTACTACTACAAACTATTCTGGGATCAGAGCACTATGTATGAAAACGTCCCAGATATTTATATTATTTTACTAAAGTGGACTATTCCCCATCAGGTGTAATGATTTTGGTACATGGAGATGACAAGGGATTAGTACTGCCACCTCGTGTAGCTGAAATCCAAGCCATCGTGGTGCCTTGCGGTATCACCGCATCTACCACACCGGAGGAGCGCAAGAAACTGATAGATTCGTGCAAGGAGCTCGTCGATGACCTTGTCAATGGTGGCATTGGGGCTGAAGGCGACTACAGAGACAACTACTCGCCGGGTTGGAAGTTCAACCATTGGGAATTGAAGGTGAGGGTAGACAAGGTTGTACAAAATTATTTTCAAATATAACATTGTTAACAGGGCCTAAATTTCATTGCCCTTTTAAAGATTTCTTTGTAATGGTTGTTTGAATGAGGTTTTATATTATTGAACCTAGAGCCTGTGCAATTACTATGTTATTATGATAAGCCATATTTCATGTCTATCTTTTAACCATTAGCGCTACGCAAGTTTTTGTATTTTTTAATGAAAAAATGGTATATTCGTAACAACATAGGAAGACAACACGTCTTGTCTACAGACTACATTTGACGTCATCAGTACTGTGGCACCTAAGAGTAATTATACAATTAGCATTAGACTCCACAGCGGAGTTGCGGAACAGATGACTGATGGCTCGGTAGAGGTACCAAAGGAGGGCTAAGGGTTAATAATTTTGAAATTTCTGTGCTAGAGCTTTATTAACTATGTTAAAGTAATGAGAATACGATTATTGTCACCAGTGTTCAACTTGGTGACATTCAACTTCTTAAAATTGAACAGTTAACTAAAACGTTAGGTATGTATGTTAATTAACCTATACATATTATTGTGTTCATAAATAGGGTGTCCCAATACGAGTGGAGCTTGGACCCAAAGACATGTCCCGTGGCGAAGTGGTTGCAGTCCGCAGGTTCACAGGCGACAAGCGCACCTTGAAGCGAGAGTCCGTGGCGTCCGATCTCGCAGCCCTGCTTGAGAAGACGCACAGCGAGATGTTTCAAAAGTATTACTTTACCTTTCTATTGTAATTTTTACATCGCTCATTAATCACTAGTGATCTTCTTCATATAGCTCTTATACACGAGAAAATGTCCCTACTAGTTTATAGAAATTACAATAATTATTTTTTAAGAATCCGACTATATCACAAAAGATAATATAACCATGCATAAACATATATGTTAATAAATTTAGGAAACATTTAGACATGAATTGCTACGAACTGATAATTCTGTTTTTTTTAAGAAGTAAAAACCGCAATAACTGATACAGTCAGCAAATCAATAATTTAATTTGAATAAAATTATCACTATTGATATAATGTTTGTTTTTTTTGTAGGGCTACAAAGGATAGAGACTCGCGTCTGTCATATGTCGATAAATGGGATGATTTCCTAGCAGCATTAGATCAGAAGCATATAATGCTCGCACCATTTTGCGGAGATATACCATGCGAGGACCGCATCAAGGGTGACAGTGCAAAGACGGAAGATGACCCCAGCATAGAAGTCAAAGGGCCAGCTATGGGTGCTAAATCACTTTGCATACCATTCAAGCAACTCAAACAACTGACTGATGCAGACCGTTGCATACACCCATCTTGCAACAATAAGCCCAAGTTTATAACATTATTCGGAAGAAGTTATTAAAGCATTTATCAATTTTATTATCGCCACTCAAAAGGATAACTTTAAGCTGTTAAATGTGTCATGTTAATATAAATTTTTTATTTTTTCATACCAAGTATATTAGTTATAAAAGTTAAATGATATTCAAGCAAAGCATTGCAATTTTTTTTTAACTTGTTACAACTTTCAAAAATGTCTTTTTCATGGATTATTTATTTTTCCATTAAAAAGCAGTAGTCGTTTTATTTTTACTATTACAGATAAAGTTGTAAAACATGTTTAACTGATTAAGAAAAACAAATTATCACTTTTATGTGGAACTTATAATAAGAATAATTATGAACATATTTTATTGTTTTATTCACATCATACCACATACATTATTATTCCACTCATATTCAGCTATAGAATATTATCAAAGCTTAGATGAACATTAGTAGCTGCTATAAAATCTGCACACAAGTTTTTAGTGATAAATGAATTTACACTT
>DWQX01005213.1:0-13422 GCA_018245475.1 Pharmacophagus antenor
TTTTTTTTTTCAAGTAACGGAAAGTGAAGAAATGTTACATTTTAATATTTCTTCGTTTTCCGTTACTTGAAAATAAAATTAATAGGCTTTATTGTGATTTTAAAATTTACTTATATTTCCCTTTTCTCATTTAAAAATCGTCCTTGAATAGGTTAAAATTATTGTCATCGTATAGTACGTTATATTCTTATATGATTATTTACATAAACAGTGGTTCTATCTGATAAGTTGTTTTCGCAGGTTGACTTAAAACATATGGACCAATCGCCTGGAAGTAGCCTTGTTCACGTCGGTATCGATCTGAGCGAGTTCTATTTGTCAGTGGAGTGGGACATTCTTGAAGTGCCTGCGACCAGGAACGAAGAATACTATCCCTGCTGTCCCGAACCATTCTCAGGTATACACATTCTATAAATGTTTAGACCTTTTTTTATCGTGAGGATATCTTACATAGGTTATATCTTCGCTGCGGGGTACTTACGCTGGATTCTTACCGGCTACAGCCTCAAGATGTGCTTCCCAGCCTTCGGTTGAAACTGCGAGGACACTTTCTCACAATACCGCTGCATAAATCTTCAGATGTAAAATATAATTATTAGTCGTAGGAAAGAATATGTTAGTTAATAAAATAAACCATATAAATCAATTCAAGATTCGCGGTTAATTAAAATTCATATTTAACACTTTTGACTACCTCTGTAGTGCAAAGGTTTATTTGATTACTTTGTAATGAAGGGCTCTCGGGTTCGATTCCTGAGCCGGAGTAGTGGAGTCTGAATGGTGGTATGGTTTTTCGACCCCGCTTGGCTAGCTCCGCTCTCATCCCTTAATGGCTATTTGCCGCCATGACAGCATTGCTGTTTTCCGGCAGTCATACAAGTGAGCGCCAGAAGTGTTCTGAGCAAACACGCTTCGCTTGTGGATCAAAGTTGGTCCGCGCCGGCTATAGCATGTTTAAACATCATAATTTTTAATATGGACCGCCGTATTTTTTGTTGCAGACATTACCTTCAAATTAACAATGCGCAGGAAGACGCTGTTTTACACGGTCAACCTGATCATACCGTGCGTCGGTCTCACTTTTCTAACGGTCCTTGTGTTTTACTTGCCGTCAGATTCCGGCGAAAAGGTAAAATGTTTATTCGCAATGTGAGTATAGTTGTGTTTGAATAAATTATGTGTCGAGTGAATCCTTCTTGTTGGCGACATGTTTATACGTGTAAATCGTGTGATTCTTTCTGATGTCGGCGAACACTGATCTTTTGAACGAGAATAAACTAATTAAAGTAATAAGTATTAATGACTATTCTAATGATCATGTCCAATATCTAACGTTTCGTCATTTAATTCTTTAACCAAATTTTCACGCAGTACACGTTGAAAATGAATATTTACAAGGAAATTTAATTGAATCGGTAAAGTTTTCTTGTCTTAGTTCGATTCGTGTTACTAAAACATCAGTGTTTCCTACAGACGTACATGTATTATCCAAGGGCATGCTCATATCCATCCTTCAATCCATATTCCATACGTATTCCATTCGAACCAAACGTCTCGTCCGTTACTATTGTTAGTCTTTTTTGATTCATTGGCTGTTGTGACTGTGGTAGTGTCATCAAAATTAATTTGCCCATCATTACCTTTTGTCTTTCCACGTGAAACTGATGTATGAATTGAATTATTAGCCTTCTAAACATTTGTTAAACATATCAATTTAATCGATTGAGATGATCTCATTTATTAAAATATTTAAAAGATCGCCGAAATGACGACATCGTAAAACAGGAAAAATAAATGCAGCTTAATTTTATTTATATGTTAATTGAAATAATTACTTGTTAAATATTCTATTGCCCGGCGAACAAAAGCTGTAACTTTATGCAAATCATCGATGTACGAATTTTCCGAAGACTTTGAAGTTGTGAAATGAATAAATATGGTCCAAATTTTTTATATTATAATTTTAACTTTATTTTTTTTATATTTATTTATTCCTTATGAGATTGGCTTCGCGTTTGCATGCGTTAATTTTCTAATAACGAATTCTAAATCGCTTTAACTATTATGTGATCGATTCGAAATCAGAGACCAAAATTTTTTCCACCTCTCAATTGAATTTGTTGAACGAAAACGATGTCACGGATATTTTAGTTTTATTAACGATAAAAATGTTGGCAACAATTGACAAACGTAGCAGAATTTGTTAATGAGAATGGAAAAAGATTTCATCTCTGTTATAGAGTTTACACCGCTTTAATAAATACAAAATTTAATAAAGATAAATATGATCTAACATAAATTTTCTAATTCATGTACAATCAAATTGGCGACTGTTAAATTAAACGAAAGTTACATTAATTAGTATCTGTAAAATAATTGGTAAAAAGTTGCTCATCAGTTTGTAAAGGCCGATAAATGTTATTTTCATTATCCAATCAAACTAACAGTGGCCACTTTGAAGGCGCCGTGAAGGTCAGTGGAAAGACAACTGCCGGAACGTCAATAGCGTGTAACTCAAAAAGGACTTCTCTCCCTTAGATTTCGCTCTGCATCTCCATCCTGGTGTCCCTCACTGTGTTCTTCCTTGGTCTGGCGGAGATTATACCGCCAACGTCCCTGGCGATCCCCTTGCTTGGGAAATATCTGCTATTCACCATGATACTCGTCTCCCTCAGCGTATGGGTCACTGTTTGCATAGTAAACGTCCATTTCAGGTAATCCTTATGTATGTTTCTCTTTTTCGTAGATATCATTAAGCATCTCGATACTGGTATCACTGACTGTGTTCTTCCTGTTGATGGCCGAGATAATACCGCCTACTTCACTGGCGATACCGTTGTTAGGGAAGTATTTGCTGTTCACAATGATCTTGGTGTCATTAAGTGTGTGGATGACGGTGTTGGTACTGAACGTACATTTTAGGTGAGTGAGGATTATTCATTATGTCGCAAAGCTCTCCCGTTTGTTTCCTTTACGTCTTTAACGTTTTAGTTTTTCTTCTTCTTCTTAGTTATCGAATTAAAGATATTGTTGTCGTCGAAACATATTAGAATTAAACTCACTTTTGTTTGTCTTGTGCTAATTATCTTCTTGCTCGTGCATGTCGATTTAAGTGTAAATAATTTCAATGAAGTTTCCCTTACAGAAGCAATTTTATGGAATTAAATAGATCACGCACAAGGTCGAGGGTTCTTTTGTCTCGCACTTCCCCTTTCGTAGATGACAAAACTCAGGTTACCGTCACGAAATGCATGGTTACAATAGGGTCCTGAATAAGTTATTAAATAATCCAATAGCTTAGTGTTGAAATGAAACGCTATTTGAGGATTTGCCGACGCTCCAGTAAACTTTTGACTTTTTTTTAGGCGATTTGTAATGTAATCTATATTTTTTTTTATATAATTAGTTTACGGTGAGCACAAAATGTAACAAATTCACCTTTTAATACCATATTAGTTGAATCCAATAGTTCATCTGCCAATATATTTTATTACTAGTTCAAAGAGACAGATGGTAAATATTTTTCACAAATTCAAATACCAGTGAACTTGCTCACTCAATTGGAATTTATTTACGTATTTATAGCTTTAATTTTTTTTTCTCTTCTAACTTTAGGTATTTCTATTTAATAAAACGACATAACGTTATCACATGTCTGCCAGTGGAAGTCTTCATATTTACCAGAACAAACAGTAAGATAAGAAGAAAGAAATGAAATTTCTTTAGCTCTAGTATTACGAAACGTTCGCTGAAAGGTTTTATACACTTAAATTTGTCTGAATCTTCGTTTTTTTTTTGGTGTATAGCGACAATGATTTTTATTTTTGTATTAAAAATAAATGTAAGGATTCATTAATTGGATTAACCATAATTTCGAAAATGTAATGATTACAAAATGTCAATATATTCACAAGGTTTAAGTATCATATAAAAATTCTTTTGAATTAATATTTTTGACGATTACGAAAAGAGTTTCAATTTTATTTATACAGTTCTATATTTCTGCAACTGTATAGGCAATAAATAGTTATAGACCAAAGGGCATTAAAAATTTTACGTTTTTTTTATTACTGTTTAAAGTAAAGAACAAAAAAAAAGAGTGAATTTAAAATCATCTCCAATCGTAAAAGAAACCATTAAAATTTATTGCATTTAAAGTTCCATTAAAATCTACAATTTTCATCTCTCATATTTGAGACGTTCCGAAGTAAAATGTAATAACTTTACATTATCGATATAATCTGAGTATTCATTTCGTTTGACAAATGCGGGTCCGGTTTGGACACCTGGCAAACTATAAAACTTAATGAACTGCATACCTTTATTGGCATAAAGGCCCCTTTATAGGCGCATTAACGGAAATGGTTCCTCGTTCGGCGAATATAAAATTATCGATTATAAATTGCAATTGAAAGTGAACATAATAACATACGTGAAAAAATTTGTAATATGCCTAGATTTAAATATATAATACGGTTAAATACCATTAACGAGCCTAATGAATGTCGGCGCAGTGGTTTAGCGTTCGCCTTTTAACATGAACTCCCGGGTTCGATTCCAGTCACAAGAGTAAGTGGGAAATTGACAACAAATATTAGCCCGTTGTTGATAAAAATAAATTAGACTAACGTTTCGTATCATCAGACTTATTGTTGGTTATCAATAAGTATAAAATAAAAACGGCCGAGATGTGAATATACCGTATTTCTACCAATACGCTTATAATAATGCGTTAAAGTTTTCAATTTCATATATTCAGTTGTGCTGTATTAAATGTCAATATATCGTATTGCAAATTCGTCATATTTCTTAATTCGGTCGAGTTAATTTGCAAATTTTCCTTCAAAAGTCAGTATATTAGGCCAATGATTCGTCTGTCGCGACACCTTAACGTGTCAGCGTTGCTAATGAACAATTATTGTTAATTAATTTAACACAATTACGTTTCAAACAGTTCCGTTAATTAATTTAACACGATTAAGTTTCAAACAGTCCCGTTAATTACCGTTTGATTTAATAGATTGCCAGCAAGTGGCCCGAAGCATTGTACTCATAGAAATTGGAATTTTATCATTTATTTAATAATTTATTGCTCTATGCTATTCTTTTCTTCGATGGGCAAGTATTTTAAATCAATTACACACCATTTTGAGTGACTATGAAGCCGCAAATGGAGAAGCGCGTTAGTCTAGAACCGTCCAGTTCTTAATGATATAACCGTCGGAACAAATCGACGTATCCACTGTTATATCAATCTATTGAAGTTTTCTTCCGAAAATAGGTCTCCTCAAAAGACTTTCTACTGTTTCCTCTGGTTATTCAGTCTTCGCCTGACGTTCTTTGATAACGTTTGATCTCGACTCTAGTATTTTGCTGTTCCACCTTAGGTATTTAATGTAACCCAGCTAGTGTCGCTCCAGCAGCTTAATGTTTGAATAGAAAAGAATGTTCGATAGTGATTTTGTCTTGTACTTATGGTTTCTAAATTGATCGTGTAACATTCGTATCGGTCAAATATTTGATCTACTTAAATCTATCTTGTATAATGTAAGGAATCAAGATGAAAAGATGCCGTAGACAATGTAATCCATTAAATAATATACGTATTAACAGCATTACGCAATTAATAACAATAAATGAATGCTTATGAAACAATAAACAAACTAAATTATTTTACCGATTGTAGGTTAACAGAGGATTTCGATTTTACTTGATGTTGTGAACACAGTAATGCTGTTATGGTGGCAGATTCATATTGAGGGTGGTAGCTAGACAGGCGAGTTCGAAGAAGCCCACCATCATCCAGACTCCACTACTCCAGAGGCCCGAGGAATCGAACCCGGTACCTGCGCGTAACAAGGCAAGCGGTAAACCGCTGCGCCAAGGTGGCAGTCCAATAGTACGCAAAGATACAAGATGGAAAAATGCTATCAGACAATGTAATTATTTGATTAATGTAAATTATTAGTTACATTTATTTATTACTTTATTCAAATGTACACGAAACAAAACAACCACTTATATCGGCGAGCGAAAATAATTACTCTCGCTCTACTGTGTTGCCACCATAAGTTTCTGTGCGAATAGCCGCAACATAAATTAAGCAGTCTCATTGTTAAAACGTCATTATTGTAATAGAACGTTGCGGTTTGAGTTATAGCTTTGGTAGCAATTAGCACTGCTATAACATGTCGCTTAAATTTCAGCTCGCACCGCTGTTCGAAAACGACCGGCTTTCATTCACGCCATTACGAATTATTCGAACAATTATCAACGTTGTTTTGGAACGATTAAAGTTTAACAATTGTTAAAGTGGACAAAGAAGCACACGTTTTTTTTTATTAATCTGCTAAAAATTATTAAAAAGAAAATGTTTTTTTTTTTATATAACTCAAGACGGACTTTATGTTTCACACAATTTAGTGTAACAAGGGCGGACTTAATGCCTTTGGGCATTCTCTACCAGTCAACTCTGGGTGCGGCAGAAAGGTTGTGTGGTAGGAGTAAAATATTTATCGTAATGAATATTTAAACAATTACATTATAATTTTTTTACTTAGTTGTTATGCAGCTCTAATTTTGACTATAACATTCTCATGAAAGTATTATATTTGTATATTATTCATTGTATATATATAGTAGAGTTTCTTAAATATTATATTATTTTGTTCTATTTTTTATTAATATTTCTATTGCTTTTTATTTTAATTTCGTTGCACTGTTCGTGTGAACTCTACCGTTTTTATTTGTTATTTACTTGCTAAATTTCTACCCAAAGGTTGTCTGGCAGAGATCGCTGCTTAGCGATAAGACCGCCTTTTGTGAATATCCGGATGTGCTTTCTTTTTTTGTAACTCCATGATAAGTGCACAATACAGTATATTTGTATTTATACTAAGAGACAACCTAGACAACAATATCGTGGGAAATAACTTATTGCGTTATGCAGATGTTATTAAATAAATTTTTAAAACATTTTGCACGTTCAAATGTACCGAAAGTTATACAAATCACAATGCAGTGCCTTAGGAAAATGAATCACGTTCGGAATCAAACTTTATCCATCGAACCGATTTGAAGTTAATTGAATCTTATGAACAAACGTATATGGCCGTTTCCCAATCTATTTGGTTCAATGTCTCGCTTTTGTGTAAAAAGTGTCCCCAATGCCCCCGCGACCTATACAATTTTTATCCAATACCTCCTCATAACAAATAAAAATCAAGAAATGCAATGAATTATATCAGCTAATTTTTATAAAAAGCTAGTGATTGCCCTTCCTAAATGACAGAATCGCCCACCTGTCGGACCTACGGTCCACTTTGGGAAACCCTGCCGCTACTGCTGGGTTCGGAGAAGTTTGCGCTGTTAGTCTTTTCGACGACTGTTACAGTTTCGTCGAAACTGGCTCACGGATCCGACCATCCGTGAACTCACACCTACTAACTACACTAGCCAGAGAAGCTGGCCTAACCTGACAGTCTCTATGGCTTACGAAACACTGGTATATAGTGTTTATTTATTTCCCCAACCATGTGATACAATTGTTTTTTATGTAAACAGCTGTAGTGACAGGTAGAGATCTTTATTAATAAACGGCTACACCCAACACAACACCAACACAATTGACAAAAAAAGTTCTACTATACAAATATACGTATGACTAGTCAGCAAGCTTACGAATACAGTAATGGTATACGACCGACGCAAGGACCGAGTACGTATAGTTAGAGACCGAACAAGTGAAGCTACTTACTTACGTACTAACTTTCCCATTGTCTTGAATTGAAGTGTTTTAAAAAAAAAAAAACAAAATAATAGATAGAAAAAGACATAAATATTTGTCGAATTAAGAACACTTCTTTTTCGTCGGCTACAGGTAAATTTAGCAAGATTCATCGGCTGTTATTGAAATAATACAGATTATATAAGATTTATCATTTACTGCAAAGTGTGTTTCTAATTATCAGCTCGAAATGTTTTCTTACCTAGACCAATTTCTATAACCTAAATCTGAAAGCAATGTTTAACGACTGTTAAATGTTTTATTGTTTCTTGTTACAATTTATCGTACTAAGGGTGCTATTGCGGTGTTCCATTACATTACGTGTCTTAGTACAAAAAAAATCATGTTAACTTCTGTTTCCTTTAAATGCAATTATTAAGTACGCTAAGTTAATCAGTATAAGCCCGACCAACTTACCTACGCGTGTACAAAAAAAAATATTAACATGCGACGTGATTTATTATTTGCAATTATTTGCTTACACAACCTTATAAATTATATAACCGCTAAATAATATAGAAGAGCGGATATTTCTAACGCAAGCGAATCTTTGCTCACAATAAGTATACAGTACGTGTTGACGTATTCCCAAGTCTATTGAATAAACTATTTTCTTTTATTTTTTTACCATTTATTATTTTATTAATCCATTTTCTTATCTTCGTGCTCGTGTTGAAACTGTGGCTATTATGGTTTGTTAATTTTAGTTCACTATATTGCTTAATTGGGGTGAACAGGACTTTCGGGCATGTGCGGTCTACCGTCCACTGCTGAAGACGCCACTTGTTGTGGCGAAATGCGTTCGCATCGTATTATAATCGTAGTTAAAAGAAACGGAAATCGTCAATTATTTTTGTTGTTTTATTAAGAAATAGAAATAATATGATGGTTCTTTTAACGCCACGTTATCGTCATAACACCATTTTTAAGGTTACGCACCCAAAGGGTGGGAAACGGAAACCTATTACTAAGCTTCCGGCGTTCGTCTCTCTGTCCGTCTGTCAGCGAACTCTATCTCATAAGCCATAATAGATAGAAAGTTGGTATGTATATACATAGGTTGAGCATTTCTATAACCGCTGCAACAAATAATGGAAATAAAATAATACTTACAGCAAAATTCATTCATTTTATCGTCGTTTATAGTACGGAACCCGTCGCCAGTGTGGGTCCGGCGCCCACTTGGCGATTTATTATAGTCTTTTGTTCTTTTCAATAATAAAATATTTGCGATTAAAAGAAGTGGATATTAGCAATATTTTTTGTATATTATTACGGTTCTTGATAAACTAAGTGGATGAACTGACCAGGTCACCATCGACTCACACCATGTCCCCGTGGATGAAGAAGCTCTTCCTGCAGCTGATGCCGAAGCTGCTCATGATGAGGCGCACCAAGTACTCCCTGCCGGACTACGATGACACATTCGTGTCTAATGGCTACACCAACGAACTGGAGATGAGGTCAGAAACTAAATTGTATTGCTGCTAAATTATTTTTTAACTTTGTGTACGTGTCTAATAACGTACCTGTATATGTTTGGACATGTATTTAACTGTTAATATTATCTGCCTTGACTGCTTCTTTAGTGCAATCGTTTATTGCGGAGGTCCTGGGTTCCATACCTCGGCCACAGTTACCACCACAGTCTGGCTAGCGTGTTCCGGCAGCCATGCACGCAAGCTTCACCCGATGTTAAGTTACATTAAGAGCCTCATCGTAACTTAACATCGGGTGAAATCGAGGTCATGTAATATATCGCATCGCTTTCCTCTTGTTATGACGTAACTCACGCATAAACAAATTTCCGACGGTCGCGTAAAACATTTCGCGTGTGAAGGTGCCCTAAAACACGTTTCGCGATAAATAAAATTAGGTCCCGCCCAACGTAACGGTACATAAATTAAAATTGACTCGAATGTATGCGAAGCTATTTATTATAGCAACGTTTGTGTGAAAGCTATTAAAAGGCGAACGCTTTTATAGGCAATTTCTGTAAGTTACGGATCTCCTTTTTTTTGTTTACTTCTTTTTACGAATATTATTTACGTATTACTCTTTCGGTTATTGATGTAAATTTTAATCGACCGTTATTTGAGTAAATTTGATTTTGGTGTTTTTAAATTTTGTGCTTGGAATTATACGTTAATGAATTGAAATCTTCAAATAATTAATTCAGTCCTGACTGATTCACTGATTAACTTATATGTTAATTAAGGCACGACCTAAATTTAAAAGCCTAATTTTGGATGGTGTATTCGTTGTGATGTGTAGGTATTCACGAATTACTAAAGATAGAAATTACTAAAACGCCGAACATCGTACGCCTTTTAACGATATTTGAAAACGATTGAAACTATCAAGGTAATGAATGAATGAATGAATGAATGTATTGGAAAATAAAAAAAAATATATGAACGCCAATCGAATGCCCAAAATGAGATTTTCGTGTATTTCCAGTCAGTGGAGTGCATCGGTGCGTTGGTACGTCAAAAACAAATGATACGGTCAATTTGAAAATTTTCAAATGAATTAAAACGTGTACAGGTCGCGATGGAGTTTTCAACGATTCTGTTTATGTTATGCGGGAATTGAAACTGTCGCTTGTATCAATCATCAAGTGGCAGGTTCGGTTAATTTTATCCGTTCACTTGATAGTCAGTGATCACCGTCGCTTATGGATGGTCATAAGACATGGCGAGTCGCAGCTACGTTGCTAACATTTGCGTTTTTACGCTATATAAATAGCTTTAAAGTCAGTTATAAATATTGGCTTTTGGATGTACATAAAGAAATTTAATCCAGAAATATTATTTATTTAACTAATAAAAAAAATCCTAGTGCTTTGCGGTTTTTGATTATACTGTATATATTATACATGATTTCGTAGGTGTTGGCATTATAGTTTTTAATTATTATTATTGTGTCTTCTGATTTAATTTATTTTTATATTTTAATTCTATAGCTGTGCTGGCTCACGGATCACCAGATCTGTGAGCCAGTTTCGATGAAGCTGTAACAGTCGTCAAAAAGACTAACAGCGCAAACTTCACCGAACCCAGCAGCAGCAGTGCGCTGAAAATAAGTCTTTTTGGCTCACACGCCTGCGTGTGTACTGAGTGCAGACCAACTTTGTCCAGTATTTATTTAATTCTATTTAATATTTCGTAAACAAAATATAAGAGAAATAAATATTTTATTTCTAATATGTATATTTTTAAGCAAATGTATTAGAATAATATACGAGATCATTGAAACCAGTTTTTTTTTTAAATTACGGAGATCATGCAAAATTTTTCATGTTAATCACGTATAGAAGCATTTTCTACAAAACGAATAATGATAATTAATTACATAATCTATACATAATATAACACTGGAAATAATGTGTTGAATATATTTCAAAACATTCTTCCTTCATAGTCAATATAACTGATAGAGGGAGCAAATTAATGTACGAGTATATAATAATAATAATGTCTCTTGGATTTTTTGAATGTAATATAATAATTCTTATGTATATATTTCTTATGTATTGTAATATAATAATATTATAATTCTTATGTATAATAATCAAAGATCACCTCGTTTAAGTTTTAACGCTTTAAAAAATCTTACATTCTTTAGTCATCTTTTTAGATGCCATAATATGTCCTGTGAGGTACAGCATTGGTATATTTGTTTTAACATATATTCCGTTTTGTAAGTCTAGCAGGGACAGTTTGACCGACGCGTTCGGCGATGGCAAGTGCGACAACGGTGACTACCGCAAATCACCAGCGCCCGAAGACGATATCCTCGGGGCAGGCGCTCATCAGCGACCTTCTGGTAAGCGTTGAAGTCCCTAGTTTATGTAGCTTACTTTAATAGGCCAGTGTTAATTGTTAGGCTCCATAAGTTTTGAATTCCAGAGTATTTTCTACAACAAATTACTGCCTCCGTGGCGCAGTGGTTTATCCCCTGCCTTATGACGGGGAAGTCCCGGGTTCCTATCCCGGGCCACAGGCGTAATGGATAGTGGAAGGATCTTTCGAATCCGTCTGGTTAACTACAGCCGTCCGTGTCAACCTACCTCTATATATGCTGTTATTCTGTAGCACATATACTTAAGAGCCAATTATTATGAGCGAGCACACCCTCCTCTATTTTACTAACCGACGCTTAATTTTTTTTTTTCAATTTATTTCATCATAGAGTGTTTGAAGACAACATGATCATATTACCCTCATGAAAACTAAAACAATATTCTTAATCCTTTACGTATTAATCCTAATTTTACAAAGCTATATAACGTTCTCGCTCTATCTGATAAGAGAAAGTCGAGAATGTTATTAAAAACACCAGTATAAGATAAATTTACATTAACCTCTTCTCGCCCTTGGCCACGTACATATGTGGACGAATAGTTTTGTATTTACAATTAATTGATAAACGTATAGATGAAAATCTTTAATGTATTATATTTGAATATATCTTCAATTTCAGTTACTAGACCACCGATGAAAATAAAATTAATAGGTTTCACTGGAATTTAAAAATTTACTTACATTTCTCTTTTGTTCATTAATAATCGTCTCTGAAGAGATTCAATTAAACTAAAAATTTAAGTCTCTCAATTTAACAGGACCAGATGGGCGAAAGACGCATTTTCAGTTTAACATAACAATATTGTTTTTTGTTAGTTAAATATTTCGTTTCTCTATCGACGTTTTGCTGAAGTTTGACCTCTGATCTCATACGTATAACCAATGGCGTTCCACACGAGTACAGTCTCGAAAGCTCTATATAGCCCGTTTAAGCGATACAGTGCACTAAAATTAATAAATTTTAATTGCTACAAAGTCTAAACAGGACCGCAAAGAATCAGCTCATGTATTAATTTTATTTTTATTTAGATAAGCAAAGAAATGTTTCGGATCTCCCATCAGGGACGCCCCTGCGAAGATGTTTTTATTATAAAGCTATTAAGGTTGTTGTTATATGTTGTTTTAGTGACGGAATCCGAGAACATGCTGCCGCGTCACCTCTCGCCGGAGGTGGCGGCCGCACTGCAGAGCGTCAGGTTCATAGCTCAGCACATCAAAGACGCCGACAAGGATAATGAGGTTAGTGACGTAACGCATGATTGAAGTTATAATTGGACGACGCAAAAAATGTTAACAACAAAGCAGGCTGTCCGTCTGGTGATGGAAACCGTTAGATGTGACTCAGGACGACCGCCGAGGGGGTTTTAGTGGGTAAAGTCCCACGTAACCCCTGACTTTCATACAGAAGGCAGGGTATCTTTCGAAGATTTCATCCCGATAAAAAAAGGCGTGGAATGGTGTGGTGACGGTATTTACTCTTTTCTTTAGAGTTCTGTATACATATCATGACAAAGTAACCCCATCACGTAGTCTCCGACGTTCTTTTGTCTGTCTGTCAGTGGTCTTCATCCCTTGAACTGAAATAGGTAGTAAGTTCGCAGATTGTGTATTTCTATTGATGCTAAAATAAATTATTGAAAAAAAATCCTTAGAAGAAATATGATTTTATTAGTGATTGATCATTAATATCATGGTTTAAAACCTTTCGCGGTGTTTCAAAAGTTCAAAGTGAATCATTGATGATACACTAATATTTATGTATCATACATA
>DWQX01005214.1:0-13417 GCA_018245475.1 Pharmacophagus antenor
ATATATATATATGTGTGTGTGTGTGTGTGTATATATCGATGCATAAACGCAGAGACATAAAATTCGAAGAGTTCTTAGATATATGTGGGAACGCAGTAAAAGAACAGTTTATTAAAATTCTACCTCTAAGTTGGGGAAAGGGTTGGATTCAAATTTCGTACGA
Source organism: Pharmacophagus antenor (assembly GCA_018245475.1). Classification (NCBI taxonomy): domain Eukaryota; kingdom Metazoa; phylum Arthropoda; class Insecta; order Lepidoptera; family Papilionidae; genus Pharmacophagus; species Pharmacophagus antenor. The sequence goes on from DWQX01005214.1 coordinate 164, forward strand.
CCTTATTCCCGCAAAATACTCAAAAATTGTTACACACAACTTTGGTGGGAGATTAATCTTAATATTATAATAGAAAAAAAAAAAATTACTACGCCCTAAGTAGCGGGCGCGTGACAACTAATAGTAAAGTTAAATGAACACGGAAATAAATTCAAAAAGGACAATCGAAGATATCTTATTTGGGCAATCTAGTGTTAATAACACTATAAAGAAGGCAAATTTCACAACACTCGCCCCGCGCTGCGCCCGCACCGGGCTATCCCACCGAGCGTTTCGCACTTGGGAAACAAAGCATAATCTCATCACCACACTGGTGTCCGGTCAGGTGGAAAAACAGTAAGACGTGTCTATTTCCCACTAGACATACTAATTCACGGCCAGACTGGACGCGCGATCCAATAACAGTCCATTGCCAACCGAACAAATAAAGAACAAATTAAAAATTTTAATTTTCAGTTAAATCACGTTTTGACGTATTCACAAAATTCATTTCGACAATATTAATCAATCAACTACAGATATAGAGATTTACTTTAAAAAAAGCTTTACTTTAAAAAAATTTTATTTTAAATTTAATTTTTCATATATTTTTCGATGAAATATACATTTATTAAGATAAAAAAATTGTTAGCTAAACGATCATTAGGTCACCGGAGCGCCGACGTAATGGTAAGGGTTAAAACGAGAACAATTATAAAACATCCACCCAACAGCGGATGTTAAAGAAACAAAATCAGTTTTAAATATTTTTATCACAGAGCTGGCACACTTGGGGTTCGCTTATATGAATCCCATATCGTATTTCATCTAAGTGTCACTGATAATAAATCATTACTTACGACTTGCGTCAGTCAATTAGTCATATCTACACGTTGGATACCACTTTAACTCAGGTGAACGTCCAAATATATTCCATAACAGTTACATTAAAAGGTCTACTATTCTGTGCAAATAAAATTTAACACTCCGTCAATCGCATAGTACCTCATCGACCCGCATCGAGAATCGGTGACAATCCTAGCGCCCCGCGAAACTTTTATTTTACCACACCTTTTACACCCGCATTCGGAGTTTTCTACAAACGTTTACGTTGAGGTCAATGGGTGGGGGACCAGTGGCAGTGGTGCGTTAGCAACGGTTAGAAGTTATCCGCCGTCTAGTTCAACGGGCGTCTTCTGCCAGCACTTGCCTTCCACTCAGTTTCAATGGCTGCAGCCCAGTGATCCATTCGTCTTATGATAAAAAAAAAAAATGTGTTCCGTAGTCTATGGTAAATACAACTGGACAGGTCCATACTTAAATATACCACGTATTTGTTATTTAAATATACGTAAATATGCCATACGTAAGTGTCACTGCCGACGGAGGCGGAGAATGCCCCACGAGCCTCTTGAGGGCAACTGGACGCGTCCCAGCAGTGGACGTATTCCGGATGATGATGATGATGATCAAATGCACCTCCCTCTCCGCCCACCGGCGCGACGCGGCCCCTTAGGCGGCGCTCATCTTGCATAGGTGCCGCAGCTGCATGATCTTGATGTCGTCCGTGCCGAACTTGACGACGCCCTCCTGGTTCTCTATGGATATCAGCTGCCCCACCGCCTCGCGGTCCTCGCCGGCTATCACCTGAGTGTGCGTCAATTAGTTCACTAAATTAACCACCGTGCAGAATGAAATAGTGAGCACAGCGTTTACATCGAAAGTTTTAAGTGATACAATTACATTAGTTAAAATGTGGACTGAAACAAATTACAAAGAAAACTACTAAGATTAGGGATTACGGGATTTGTCTTCGCGTGTTCTCTAAGCGTAATGTGGGGCCAAGTAAATTCCCCCACCAGTGCACCTCAGTCGTGGTGATGACGTTAGTGGCCATGGTTTTTATTTTATCGGATATAAACCTGACACTCGATCTCGATTTCACTCGATGTTAAGTGACAGACGCCGTGGATGGTGAAACGAGTTCGCCCAGAGTACTTGCGACTGTCACGTGTACGACACGCCCGAGCGCAGCGATGCTGTTATGGCGGCAGATTGACGGCGTGGGTGGTACCTGGCCGGGCGGTTTCGAAAACTTTACCACCACCCAGACTCCACCACTCCCGCGGCCCGGCTAAACCACTGCGCCACGGGGGCGGTCAAAATAGCAGCACGTAACGCAGACCGAACGCGCCTGGACCGAAGACGAGGAAAGCACACAAAAAGAAAAATGGAAATTTCATAAAAAGTGAATAACATCGCTGACCACCCCATGTTAGGGGAATTTCGCAATCACACACGAGTACAAACTTGAACGATATAATAAAAAAAAAACGTATATTGACCGAATACGAGGAAATCACACAAAAAGAAAAATTGTACACAAGATACCCGACCTACCACGGCGTGGGAATTTCGCAATCCACACACGAGTACAAACTTGGATGATACAATAAAAAAAAAAAAAGAAGAAAACGCACCTTGACCCGGTCGCCGGACTGCGGCACGACCGGCGTGAGCAGCGCCGCCGGCAGCGTGACGACGCGCTCCTCGAGCGGCAGGAACACGCCGCAGGCGCCGCCCGCCACCGAGCGCACCGCGCCCGTCTGCCCGCGCACCGCCTCCTCGGCGCCCGCCGACACGCGCACCTGCACGCACGCGCGCACGCGGCCGCGTTGGGCACGTTTCCGTTATCGAATCGCCGCATTTACATCTTACAGGAGTGGTGTTCGTGTGTGGGCCACGTGCTAAGCCGCGTGTCGGCCTCGGCGGTGCGCACCGGGCGAGCTCACCTCGACGTCGGTGGTGTGCCAGTCGGGCGCGTCGCCGGGGCCGGCGGGCGTGGGCGGCGCGTACGAGGGCGAGCTGGGCGAGTAGTCGGCCGGGCTCGGCGCGCCGAGGTAGCCCGCCGGGAAGCCGGCCGGGCTGGGGCTGGGCCGGTAGGGGCTGTACGAGTGGTCCGAGCCGTACATGGTGCCCGGCGTCTGCGGCGTGAACGGGCCCTGCCCGTAGGCGCCCGCCTCGTAGGGCGCGCCGGCCGCCTCCTCGAACTCGAAGTCGGGGCGCGCGGGCGTGGCGGCGGCGGCCGGGTCCCACGCGCCGTGCGCCGGCGTGCGCCCGCCATCGTGCGAGGGCGTCGCCGAGCCGTAGTGCGGCGTGCGCGCGCCCGACTCGTAGATGGGCGTCTGCGAGCCGTGCATCGGCGTCTTGATGCCGGCCTCGCGGTACGTGGGCGTGTGCGAGCCGCCCGCGCGCATCGGCGTGCGCGCGTACGCGGAGGCGGCGCCGCGCGCGCCCGCGCCGCCCGCGCCCACCGCGCCCGCCGCCGCGATGTGCCCGCGGTCCACCGAGATCGTCTGGCACATGGTGTGCAGCTCCACGCGCGCCGTGCTGCCGGTCGCGTCCTTCACGATGCCCACGTTACCCTTGTACGGGCCGCCGGTGATCTTGATCGTCTGCCCTATGAGCTCGCGGTCGCGCGCCACGGCGCCGCGGCCGCCGCGGCCGCGCCCCCGCCCGCCGCCGCCGCCGCCGCGCGCTGACGGGTGCATGGGCGACTGTATGCGCGGCGACATGAAGCCGAGCGCCAGGCCCGCGGCCGCGGCGGTGCTCTTGGCCCCGCCCGCGAGCTGCAGGTGGCGCGTCTTGCACACGAAGATGCCGCCGTTGTCCAGGTACATGCGCGACTGCAGGAACGCGAAGTTCCTGTACAGATGCTTGATCTCGCCCTCGCGGCCCGCGTGCGGCCCGTCTATCACCTTTACGATGTCCTTCTTCTGGATGTTGTTGTGTTCGGAGTCGAGCGCCGTCGTGAACCGGTTCTCGCGCCGCTTCTGCAGCGCCTGCGGCTTGCACTCTATCACCTTGCCCTGCATGCCGAGCACGTGAAAGTTCTCCTTCTCCAGCCGCACGATGACGCCCACCGTCTGCGGCTCCAGTTGGACCATGTCGCCCCACTGGAACTGGCCCAGCGAGTCCACACCGGTGGCCATGTCGGAGCACAGCTGCAGGTCCCTGGGCAGTACCTCCAGCTCGTGCATGGTCAGGTCGGACACCAGCACGACGCGGTGCGGCTCGACCCGCACTATCAGGCCCGTGTCGCCCTCGTACCGCCCCGCCAGCACCTTTACGTGATCGCCCTGCTTGAAGTACTTCCTCAGCTCGTTCGGCTTGAACACGAGCGGGTCCTTGAGGGCGTCGTGCTTCGGCATCACGGTGATCATGGAGCCGTCTATCGCGATGATTTTCGCTTGCAGGTTCGCAAGGTCACCGGAGCACACTTCGACGTTATCGCCCATTGAAAATGAATGCAAGCTCGTGGGATCGTCCTTGGCCGGCGCTGCCAGTTCGATATCGATCCCTTCCGGCTGCTCCTCGAACCTCTCCAGCTCTGTGAGCGATGGCTTGACACCTTCGGCCAAGATGGCCGACATTGTGAAGTTCTTGTATAGGAAGCCTTTTCTAGAATATCTGTTGCCTTCGAAAATCAAGAAGTCCCCATCGGACGTGACCTCCCCGCCGATGGCCCGTATAGCCTCCGGGTCGAACGGCTTCGCCGCCGGGCGGCGCTTCTTCTTCCTCTTGGCCGCTTCGCTCTCGCTCTGCACCGTCCTCAGGGCGCCCCTCAGCCTCGTGTAGTCTATCCTAGGCAGCAGCTTCAAATGGACCTGGTTCTGCGCCAGATCAACGTAATCTACTTGGGCTATGTCATCTTTGTACAGTCCCCTCTTCAACCTGACCCACTGCTTCGGCTTCAGGCCGGATTGCTCCTTGACGACCCTCAGGACGTCTGTCATTTCTTTGATCGGCACCATGTCCTGCTTCCAGGTGCCGATCCTCAGCGCACTGACGTTATTTATGATGGCCTTGACGTGCGTCTGCTTGTAAGCCTCAATATATATGTAGCCTTTAACACCTTCGGGTGCGACCACCGACTTAATCTGGAACGGCTCCTCCGAGTTCTTGTAAGCAATAAACTTCCTCATCAGGAGAAGAACGGTGGACTTCTCCTCGCCGATGTGACATTTCACCATCCACAAGTTGGGATCCTTTATCCCCGGGAGGAGGGTCTGCTGTGTAATTTCGTCGGACATCTCTTCGCCACCCTCGCCGAAGTGTCGCAGCGCGGCGGACTCGTCGGCATATTTGTTCCGTAGGTATTCTTCGATCTCCTCCTCCTTTTGTGAGTCCCAGAGGTTGGTGCCGCGTCGGCGGCCCTCGATCTCGCGGGCGGTGGGCCCGATTTCGTCCACCTCATTGCCCACAATGCCCATTTCTTGAGCACCTTCTTCCCATTCGTCGTCCTCGTCAACCTCGTCGTCGACCTGTGGCATGGAAAAGGTAGTTTCGTAAATTATTTGCAGTTTACAAGCCTTTATTAACTAAAGAGTACAAACAAATATTAAATAAAAAAGTTTTCACAATTTCCGTGTTCACTACGGCTTCATCGTTTTACACAAAGATTTCTAGTTAGTAGTAGATTCTTCCTTGTGCCTCTGGCACTCGTACTTCTTCTCCGTAAAGCACTATTAAATTTTAAAAAATCTACAATAAAATATAAATCATCACATCTTACCTCGGCTTCGTCAATAATGAATCCTCCATAGCGGCTGTCCTTCTTCCTCTTCTTCCTCCGTCTCTCTTCCTCTTCATCTTCATCATATTCCTCCGAATCTACAAGATCCTCACCTTCTGGTTCCTGTTCATCCTGTAAAAAGAGGTTTTATTTTTCTGTGTAATACTTAGTGAAACTGGCACCTAAAAAGAAATATCAAGATAAATTATACTACTTTTTATCATTATATTCATTAGATCATGAAAATAATTTTTAAAGTGGAATTGCAATTTCCACACTGAAGATTTAACCAAAAAGAAAACTCTGTGAACACAATTACGCTGCATGAAATATGAAATTGGTTTTGAAATATATAAATAAAAAAAAAACCTGTCTGAGGGTTTCTTGTCAGATCTTCTCAGTGTAGGATCCAATGAAAACTGACATTATTATAAATTAATTGATGATAAAGTGTAAACCAGACATATCTAGTTTTACAAAGAAAACTTTAAGTATGAAATAATAAATGAACAAAAACCCATTCATTAATTTATTATAAAAGAAGATATTGAATTTTATTAATCACAAAATTATAATAAATCATCATCTAATTAACATATATGTCCATTGCACATTTTTAATGAATACAAAAAAAATTAAAGTGTTTATAGGTTGGCCTAGAATGACTGGCTTTATTTTATAACAAGCGGACTATAATACTCACATGTTATTGTGAAAAGACACAATCGTATGATATAAATATTAAATGGCAGAGATAATGTGAGGCTGTATTAAATAATGTTACACCATTTTGTTACAATCTACAACAACTTTATATTGTCTTTAAGTTCTAAGATGCATATGTGATATGATATAAGAGTACCACTGCTTGTAACTAATAATAAAGCATTGATATACAATGAACTATCTAAACCAATCAAAACTTTACACATTGCATGTCTTATAAAAGTACATACTTTTTTTTATTTTTATATACATTGTTATATAAAACTTTATTAAAAATTAATAACCAAGTTGCCAGTTAAATTGCATCAGATCAGGAATAAATCAAGCATATAAATAGAGTTTAAAAAGTTTTTCCTCTACAACATATTTTGATTGAATTAGTTTTTTCCTTATTACCATCACAAGCATGTTTCTTTCTCTGTATATGAACTAACTAGTGTTTCAAAGCGGTAATTAGATAATGTGCAGTTTCATCAAAGGTAACTCAAGAATATGTATGTTGCTTATTGAATCATTGCCAAAGATGAATTTATGTAACCTTAAAATTAATCAAAAGTATAAAATTATCAAGGAAAACATATTTAATATAAACATAAATGTATTTTTTAATTGAAGAATATATTTTAAAATTATTAAAACTTATGGAAATTTAATATTACCTGTCGAGTAATAAAACATATTGATGTAAAAGAAGCCTTACTAATTCAATTTTTTACCTCGACATCTTCATCGCCCGAGGCTTCTTTAGCCTCGTCGTCTCTGTTGCGACTGCCATCGGATCCAGCCGAGCGGCTCCTGGTGAAAATTCACCATCATAAAGTCACCAATTCATCTACACACAACAGGTGGTAGCAAAACAGAAGTTATAAATTTTCATTTCCTATAGCTGCGAATACCTGGATCGGGAACGCGACCTTGAGCGTGATCTAGAAGGACTTCGCGAAGGACTGCGACTTCCTGAGCGTGACCGAGAAATCGAACGGGATCTGGCTGAACGATTAGATGCACCACTTCTTCGTGATCTATTGGAAACCACACTAGCGGCATCTGAGCCACTACCCGAGTAATTGCTTTCTTCTGAATCAGACATTGTATTTTTTCATAAGTATTTCATGCCATTAAGGACTTCGAAGTGAAAATTCAGCGAAACCCTAACAAAATGTTGAAGAAACGTAACCAGTGGACGTGACAAGTACAGAGTATAAATTTTAATGAAAAAACAACAAATATCTATGTCTTGTAAGAATTAGATAATGAACGAGGTCCATAAATAAAATAATCTTTTCTAGATAAGTTTAAGATTCAGACACCAAAAAAGCCTCAAGTATTTTTATTTTCCGTTACAAAAATAAAACAATTTATTTTTATTACTATTTTACAATATCTTCGGAAATAATTATTCTAAAATCGTAACAAAAATTGAAATTATTAATAATTACAAGATTCTATTAATATTTCTATAGGTTTTGCAAAACATTACTTTTCGTTTAAAACTCTTCGTTTCTAATTATTAGATAATTTTGTGACCGGTTTTTTATATTGTCTATGATACGAGCACCAATAAAAATAAATCCTTTCTTTTGTCTATTGATTCGTCGCGGCCCCACCGACTAATGTGAATTTTTTTATAAAAAATCACAAATGTAACGATATTGTGAGAGAATTAGACCATTATTACATAATACTTTGTAAATAAATCTGTAGCGATAATATATACATGATTAATATTATTTCGCCACCAGCAAATTATCGAGTTTTCCTCATGGACATCTATCCAGTGCTCGCAAAATAGCATTCGATAGAATTTTCGCACGTTCGGTAATAAATGTTGTGATTTTGTGAGTGGTTTTGTAATCTGCGGGCGCTCGCACGTGCCGAACGACAGGAATCAGTGCAGTGGTGCATTGCGGTGCGGCGCTGTGCAGGTTCGTCATGGAGCAGTGAAGCTGCAGGCGAGGCGCGGCGCCTGGACTCCCGGGGGGGGTCATGTTGGAGACGCGGTCGGCGCGCGCCGCTGACTCGGTGTGGGCCAGCAAGCCGTTGCCGGCGCCGCACGCCATGGCCAACGCAAGGCATGGAAAGAATGCTCAGGTACTACTCACCAACTTTAAACAATTATCATATTAAAAAACAATAGTCAATTCTAATTTCCACTGTTATTCCACACAGTTATCGTAAAAATTTACAACACTCAAATATATGACTGATTTAGTTAGTTAATACTAATTAAGTAGTATTTGGTAAATTTTTACAAAAAATATTAATAGACATAAAAGAAAAAAAAAATTATACTAATTATCATATTAATGTAATACACTACTGAAGCAATTCTCCTAAAAAAGGTTTGTAAAAATGGTATTGAATTCCGAAACAGGTTGAGTTCTCGACCATTGTTATAATGACTCATGTAATCCAACACACAGATGTAAAAACTGACTAGAGCATATACATTATATTTCATACGCACTCAATGCTGATTTTATTAAAATATTATCACTAGTAGAAGCAAACGCTCTGTTGAAACAACTTCTATTAATTTAGTTTAAAATCATATTTCAAATGGTCCACATCTGATTAGAAGTTTTATAATGATGACATAGTATCTGTAATCAAATAAACCAAGTAAAAATATTAAACATTAATATAGAAGGTGATGATAATTCGAGATACTATCTTATAAATCAAATTAATACTCTTTGAAATTTACATATACCTACATCACCATTATCAGCCAGTAGATATCCACAGTGGTCATACCCTACATATAAGCTAACCCCATCCAGCAGCATTCATCCATATTATATAATTTAATTCTATACATTGTAATGACAGTACAGCTTGCTATATATTGTAGTAACAAACACTTATAAAGTAATTTATGTAAGATGTTCTATAAACATATTAACAAATTTTATACAGATTGTACACATCAAATCTATAAATAAAACTTGTTTTAGATAATATTATTTATGATAACAAAATCAGGCTATAGTTCCAAATATGTTGTAGACTTTCTACATGATAATACTTTATCATTAAAGTATCTTCGTGGATGAAACGTAGTAACCAGTGACTGTGCTCCCATACAAGCTAAAAACTCGCATGCCTAATTTAAGAAATGCAGTACATAACTATTTATCAATCATAATTGATAGATATTATTGACACAAATAGGAAAATCATGTTGTATATAAATTATTTTCGTGTACACATGTATAAAGTGCTCTGGCTCATCCTACAGGCACGCCCCTGACAGTAACATACATTTTATAAATACACCTCAATAAAACTGGTGATAATTATATCAAACCGTTATAGTTGTGAATATTTTTTTAAAGATTATTTAATGTAAAATCGCATTCTAAAAATTAGTATGCAATAATAGTGTAGCACCTACATTCGAAACAGGTATTATAATCTCTCAGTTAAATTAGGTGGTTATGAAATGGAACCTTGTACTTGTTATCCATAAGCATGAATTGTGAAACTGGTTGCCTTAGGTCTGTGCTTAACGTAGGTGGCTGTTAATTGAGTTTCATAGTTTGTATTACTTTAAGTTGATGTAATAGGCGATAGGAAAATGAATCTTGGTTTTTATTTTATCGGTTATAGGTTAACGCTTGACCTAGATTTCACCTGATGCTAAGTGATAACGAGGCTGTAGATGGTGTACTGTTGATTCAGAATACTTATGACTCATAATATATGATTGCTGGAACATGACAGTGTTTTTATGGCAACAGATTGTCATTGAGGGTGGTAGCTAGACAGGCAGGTTTGAAGAACTGCCACGATCCATACTCCACTACTTCTGTGACTCTGGAATCGTACCTGCGACCTCCACATTAACTAACAAGCGGGTAAACCTCAGCGCCATCGTGACCATAGGTTTTTTATTTAACACTAGATTTATCGGACCAGTCATTTTGACTGGACGACCCTAACTAACAAGCGGGTAAACCACAGCGCTCAAGCTCTTACGTGCGCGTCTGCTCGTACGGAACAACGTCGCCGTGGTCGATATTGGGGCTGGCGTCTAGCGAGCCGGGTCCGAAAGAACCATCCCGACTACACGACTCGCGTGGCCCCTAGACGGAGCCGGCAAACAACTGGGTGGCGTCGGTTAACCCTTTGCGGACGAGGCGAGGCGCTCGGTCGCCACGATGTTTCGTGCGGCCGACAGTTATTGTATCATCCTTCTCCAAGTCTCAACACTAATCATACCAACGATTTTCATAGGGTCGAACGACTCGATGCGGTGAACAATGGTATACGACGGTGTTACTTAACATAAACGAAACAAAAACAAATACAAAAATAGCATAAGAACATTAGATTCGATAAGTCAATAAAAGTCGTAAAGTTTAACATAGGTAAGTAAAAAATAATTTGTGTATTATGAATGCAAAAGTTTAAAATGGGTCATTTGACCCTTCATATATTTTAGATAGATAAACTATTAAAATCTAACGTCTTCAGGGTCGTTTATAAGTCGGAGGTCATCTTATTGCATTACATAAATCGCTCAACACGGAAAGTAAAAGCAAAAGCAAAAAAAAAGCAAAGGGTTAAATATGAAAATTATCTTATTATAGCTTTAATGTTACGCGTGTCTCTATCTAAGCAGTCGACTTGACCAGAGAGCGGCTCGACGAAAACCGATCTCGTATAATGCGAGAGTCGTCTGTGACACGTGTCGCGGCGCAAGAGCTCCGTGAGGAGTCCCCGAGCGCTCGCCGAGTGCCTGATTGGTGGGGCGCAATACGGCCCCAGTGTTTAACCCTAAAATCACCTATGACGTCAACCCGTTCGGCGCCAAGGACGAGTATACTCGCCCTGCTCTATATATGTTATGCACACTATTGAATTAGACAATTTTTTGTGTTCGCGAACATAAATATGGAGATGGTAAAAACTTAAATACTGAAGATAATTAAAATATATAAATGCCAATGGGAACGACTACATATGTGAAATCACCAAGTATTTATAGATCGCATACAATATACCAGATAAGCAAAAATAATAACAATTAAAAAGTTTTTATTCTCGTCAAAACCTGGTTACGTTACGTTTCCCCCAAATTTTCTTCTAACCTAGAGCCCGGCGTGACATATTTGCGACAGACGGCACATTACAGTTTCATCAATCAAGCGTGACAAACTTTTCATCCAAGACCCAGTGTCACTCGTTATCTTGAATCTATAAAGTGAAAACTTTAATTTTTTTTATCATATAAACAAAATTGTAACATAACCTTATAAATGAATTATCCAATAATTAAACTCAAGGTATCCCATTCAGTACAGTCTCACGGCATGTCTTTAACGGGGGTGTCGATGTGTTAAGTTTTACACGATTAAGATATAATTACAATATATATATATATATAATATCGAACAAATCACAGTCGATTGGCACAGCGACGTTTGGTCCGTAGCTACGACTGGACACCATCGGGTATCGCCTATAAGTTGACGTAGATTTGCTGACACCTCAACACTTGTGAGTGGTCCCCGAATGTAACCATGGACTTGGGAGGCGCGAGACACGGTCACCGGCTGGCCTACGGTGGCGGTCGTCACGTGTGACGTGATGGGATCTTTTCGTGGATACGTTAAATCGTATCGGTTCTTAGTTTGCCTAAAGCGAAATAATTAAATTGCGTCAGTGGAGATTACGCGCTTGTGGCGGGCAACGATGTACCGCAGTAATGCTGTATGAGAGCTCACGGATCACCGGATCCGCGGGCCAGTTCCGAAGTCGTCGAAAAGACTAACAGCGCAAGCTTCACCGAACCCTGCAGCAGCAGCAGCAGCAGGGCAACTACGTAATCTGTTCATACGAATGCATTTTTGTTTTTACTATCAACCTCTTTACCGGGTCGTGATGATTTAAGTTCGTTTAATTTTTTCATTAAACAAACTTAAATCATAAATATTTAACGAACAAACCCCATAGTCGCGTGACAGTTCGCAACGAGCTCCGCGCAGCCCGACGGTGGTGTAGAAACTGTTGCGGTGCGTGTCTGCTTCACGGAACGTAATATTGTATCATTGACGTATACAGGTAGTTACACCCGCTTAACACGGAATGAGGTATGAATGGAAACGGGAAAAGAGTAAAAGCGAGAGATGAGAATGGACGGAGGAGTGAGAGCGAGATGAAACTGTAAGAAATTAAGAAATTGGAAGTGAATAGGCCCTGTTTACACATGACAGGGGTGACGAAAGAAGAATAGTAAAATAATAAAAACCCGCATAACAGGTTAGGTCTATCGGGCTACTTCTACTAGCAATAATTTGTGAGACTGGACGCTTCTTCTCATTCTATTAACCTTTTGCAATCCACACGAAATTTCACATCACCCACCAGCCACTCCGTGGCATTCTTTATGCACAGTAAAAATTAAAAGAATTATGTTTTAAAAAATACACACATAAATGCGTGAGCGTATATTAGATTATTTTTATATATTTTATTAGATACATATTTATATATCTCTTATGTTACAATAAAAAAAAAGTTAAATTTTTTGCGCTTAAATTCATTCATAGTATGGTATCTATAAAAACAATCTCCCACACGCATCCTTGGTTTATTTGTACAGGTATCGCAATAAGGAGTGACAACAAAATTGTCACTGACAAGTTCAAAATCTAATTCACTCGTCGCTACTTTCAAAATCCTCAAAATTCATTTTTATCATTTATGGGAAACCAATATTTATAATAATGGTTTTATACGCGAAGTAAAGAAAACTGCGTCACTTTTGCTGAAAAATATTTAAAAAGAACGTGCGGGTAGTCCCCCAATTTGTATAAATTGCCCCCTGATTGAATAATATGGGACGAATCCCCAAATAATGTTTATTTGTTATTCATGTCACCGTATAGGTGTCAGAAGAGTGCAAAAGGTCAATTTACTTTTACTGTACCATATTTTCCCGCCAACTTTTATATATATATATATAT
>DWQX01005215.1:0-13412 GCA_018245475.1 Pharmacophagus antenor
TATATATATATATAATTTGTTAATTTTTCCAAATTAACAAAAGAATGCACATTCATCTTCAGTGCAGTTTGATGAAAACAACATTACTATGGCAAAATTATTACTTTGGTATTAAATATACTACACTACAAATTTAGTACATTTACATTTAATTTAGGTAAGCATATGGAAAGTATGTATGCGAAACTCTTGACATTGACGTTAACGAAGACCACATCTTTCCCGCCATTTTTACAATTAATTAACGTAAAATGAAAGTAGTATTTTTGTATAATTAAAGTTGCAGCTTTCATTTGTATATTTCTTAGAGAAAACAATAGAATTCTAACAATCTACATAACGTAAAATGCTTTGTTTTGAACAGGGCTAGATCTCTAATTTATTATTATGTATATACTTTGTACATTATATTTGTTTTTGGTGTTAATTTACGGTATGTAGTAGTTATGACGGTGTCGACAAATCTTTAAGATAAAGACCCCAAACAAAATAAAGATGAAAAAACCAGATCTTTACTTCGTGCCTTTATTGGTCTATCAATCTACAAATAAAAAAAATTGATAGAAATTAAGAACAGTTATAAAATTAATCTTATCTATTTGCTCACTCTAAAAGTTACAATTTTAAAGTTTTTCAATTCCTACTATTAGCTCACTCTCCCTATACATTTTTATATATCTTGTACAAATTTTCAATCGTTAATATTTTTTTTTCCATACAGTCAAATTAAAATACATTTTTTTAAACTTGTAAACACTTAATATTAATACGGTTTTTTTTTAAATATTAATTCATTAATTAAATTTATTGATATATATGGGAAAAGTAGGAATTGACTTTTTATATTACATGTTTTATAGTCGAACTTTTTCATAATCTATTCTTTAGTATAATAGAGTCGACAAAATCACAAAATGTTGGAACAAATATTAACAGAATTAAAATGAACTTTTTTTTACTGCGAGTACTGAAATGTTTTTTAATATGTGGAACCAAGTTCGATGTTTATTTATTGAAAGAAAAAACAACAAATTCAGACCACTTAGTAAAATATGATAAAGCTGATCATATTTTACTGAGTGGTATGAGAACAAAAAAAAAACTAAAGAATCGAACTGAGAACCTCCTCAACGTGGATACACATATACATAAAGAATTTTTCCTTTAAAATATACTGTTAATACATAATACATATAGATGTAATTACAGATTTTTGTAAACAAATCCGCTCACATTTGTTTTTGTTATTTTTTATTATTTAAAAGGAATCAGTTTTAACGATCCATTGCATTCCAGCGCTAACTTGAAACGATTACCTGCACACAACTTATAATTTTCATTTACATAAACAATTTACCGAGTTTTTTTAATTAAGAAAATACATCAACTTTGAGAAAACGGTTCGCTTGAAGTTAGTGTGAGACGTGTAGGATGATGTGCAACTTTTTTTTAAAATTTCGGATGCGATACCAAGATAAGAAAAACGTTTCAGCCGAGTCTAAAGCAAGCAAACTTTTAATGTATGGCCGATTCAGACGCAAAAGTTGTAAATAAGCGTTTACCCTGCGAATAAAGGTCACAGTGGACCTTATGAGTAAAATCCAATCATATTTTGTTTCATACAATCCGAACGGATGCGCAATTCTACCGTGAAAACGACTATTATTTTTTAGCTCTTTAGGTAAATTCAAATGTCCGTTATCAAATACGGTTTATAAAAATATGGACATCGTACATTTTTTTGGATAAATTTCTTTATAATAAGAGCAAAAACATTGTTTTGATTATTTCACAGATAGATATAAATTGAAACTAAAGTTATATTGAATGTCAACATCAAATTACAAATAATTTTTATTATCGGATATGGGCTAACACTTGACTTCGAATTCACATGATGTTAAGTGACAATGAGGTCGGAGATGGTGAAGCCTGTTCGCCGAGAATACTTGTGACTTTCACATGTATGACTGCCCAAACCCAGCAAAACGGTTATAACGGCAGATTGACATTGAGTGTGGTAGCTAACCTCTATTCATACTCCAGTATTCCTGTGGTCCGGGAATTGAAACCGGGACAACTTCGTTACAAAGCAAGTTAGTAAACCAATGAGCCACGTATGCAGTCAAAATGTTTTTTTCTTTTTAAGTTTAAATGTTTATGTAATCTCATTCCTGAACTCAGATCCAGTGTAAGTAAACAGACCATATGTTCTTCAAATGCAACAAAATGGCCGTCCCACATACCGCAACTGTGCGTAATTTTGTAATTCTCCTTTTGTAACCACTTTCAAAATTATAAGCATAACGAAACCTTAAAGTACTATTGATTCTTTTGATGTAAGGGTGCTAAAATAATTTTGCAATGGTGGTCATCCACTCACATATTGTGCATTCTCGATGGTACATAGAAGGAATAAGATATCGTGCCATGGTCGAATGTTTGCGGTTCCAAATTTTAACGACTGAAGTAAACATATATATACTTTGACACTTCAGTACTTACGTGGTTAATTTTGAACAAAAAAAATAGGAGATGATACGTAAACGGAGATGTTAAGTATGTTACTAGAGGATATGCGGTTCTAGAGATCAGAGTAAGAATTTTCTAAGAAAAATCTTATGCAACTAATATCTGAATAGAACCTTTTGCAAGCTAGTTGATGGGCGACCGAACGGATAGATCTCTTACTTTGTCCTGAGGAAATCGTTGAACAAAATTCTTTCTGTATAGTATAATTGATCACACCAACGAACCTTTTTGATTTAAATCCGAGCTACTTCAGAAAAATGTAAAGTGGAGAACTAGGTCTGGCTCTCCCGCACGCAGTGAAAACGGTTCAGATCTCTGCGATTCTTGCGGCCGGCTAAGTATTAAGTTTGAAGGAAAAAATATTATATCACTTTGTTTTCCTCTTGCCTTGTAAAACGGATTGCTAGATTCGATTCTCGGGCCACATGAGTAGTGAAGTGTGGATGGTAGAAAGTTTAAATTTTTATTATAGTTAAATGTGTCCCGATCCTACATTACTTATTATGATTGTTTTCTGATAAATAATATAGAGAAATGAGTTTTAAAATTTATTTATATAAATCTATTGTGTAAAATTGCTAATTTTTACATTTTGTTGGTTGCAACAGGGAACCGCAAGCATAAAACAAAAAAATTACAAACACCTACAAAACTAGTATTCACCGAGTACTTTACTATTTTACAGACTCATATGGTATGCTTTTCAAACCCGGTCATCGATGAATAGCAGCGTGGATTTTTTCGAAAGTCTTATAGACGAAGATGGCCGCTTTGCCGAATCGAATTGTCAGGAGCCTAATCATCGAAGTCAACGTGTCCGTGCAAGGCCTTTAATACAAGGTTTGTAAGTTAGCAAACAAAATTGGATTTAAAAGATATATTTTAGAACTCATTCGACAGAAATAAAATCATTGAAATAATCCTTAAATCTATAGAACTCCTAACAAGAACAGTCCTTTCTACGTACATTCGTTGAAATGAAATAATTTCTGTTGTTGTCTGGGGTGTATTAAAACTTAATCCTATACGTGTAAAAAAGTTTTGACTGATTTACTTACCGATCTATATAGTTATATATAAAAACTGCCTAAACCGCTGATCCTAAAGACATAATATTTAAAAGATATATATATTTCTACATATGCCGAAGGTGAACAATCTTAATGTTAAATAAATGACGAGGCCTGGGAAACGGGCGGGCGATAATATGAATCTTAACAATATTTTTGATTTCAAAAGTAACCCAAGGCGACTCAAAAACTCTGAACTGTAAAATGGACTATGTAAAACCAATTTAATTTTAAAAATTACGGATTACAATTTATGGCAAGTAACCGGATCTTTTTTTCACGATTTAAAATTTATAAAACTAATGTTTCTTTAATTACTTTCCATAGCAATTTTGTCTCCTAGACGGAACACGTAGAATATAAAAGAATGTTAATGAAATTATTTTTCTTGTTTATATCTATTAGACTGTCGTTTTCACATTTAAAACTATACTTTCATTTTTTTTATTTGTAAACAACTTTTTATATTACCAGTTTTCGAACGTAATGTCAGTTGACCCGATTTCATTATTTTCAATGCGCGCGCAACACGACCTCGGATACAAGATGGCTGACTAACGTCATTAAGAAATGTCGTGTTCAGATGTTTATTAATTGAAGTATTGAATTATACGGTTATTCATTATGTCTAATTTGTGTTCAAGAATAGTGTCAAAACCTCCAAAAAGGTTACAAGATAGTAGGGATGGTATGTCTGTCGCGCAAACAAATACTTGGATGAATGGTGAGCTTTTTGTCTTAACAATTATTGATTAATTGAGACACGCGAAACTGTGTGCGTAGTTCTTTGGTGGTTTTTTAAAGTTAATAAAGTATTATTTTAACAAACGTTGTAAAACATTAATATATTCAATAGTTCGAAGACGATAATATCAAAAACATTTGGTTTTACCTATCCATTAAATGTAAAATCATGTGACATTGTTTTTAATCTCTTCACAGCAGAAAACATTAATAATGGAGGTGGAATTTCGTTGTCCCCGCCACATACAATATCCCAAAGAGAAACAGGCACTCAAGTATCTCAGTGTTATAGTGGGCCTCCTTCCCCATGTGGCTCATCAAGCTCTACTACATCTCCTACCGTGTCTCCAGCGCCTGCTCCTGGCGCTGCTACGCTTGATCCCAATTGGCAAGCAACAAAACCTACGGTTCGAGAGAGAAATGCAGCTATGTTCAATAATCAACTTATGGCTGATATCACATTTATAGTTGGTAGTCCAGGTAAATTTTACTAATAATAAATCTGCACAATGTATACAATGAGAATACAGTATATAATATAAATATTTTACTATTTTTTCAGCCCACACACAAATTATTCCAGCACACAAATACGTATTAGCCACAGGCAGTTCAGTTTTTTATGCAATGTTTTATGGAGGGCTGGCTGAATGCACACCAGAAATTGTAGTGCCTGATGTTGAACCTCCTGCCTTTCTTACACTTCTTAAGTGAGCATTAAGAAACATACCAAGTTTTTCCATGACACTAAGTTTAAACTCATAATATACGTGGTAGTAATTAATATATGTAATTATTAATAACTAGTCCAGATTCTTCTTAATTACTAAAAAAATAGAATAAAGTTATAACAGCAGTACAGTAGGTATATCTATAACCAATAAGGTCAATAAAAACTAAAATTTAATTTCAAATTACTTAATAATTATTGTATTATTCTCTTTTCATAAATAAATTGCTATCTGAAACATGCTATCCTACAAGTAAACCTCTATTATTTTTCAGATATTTATATTGTGATGAAATCCAATTAGAAGCAGATACTGTTTTGTCAACATTATATGTAGCCAAAAAATATATTGTTCCTCACTTAGCCAGAGCCTGTGTTAACTATTTGGAAACAAGTCTAACAGCAAAGAATGCCTGCCTATTGCTTAGCCAGTCACGACTATTTGAAGAGCCTGAGCTTATGCAAAGATGTTGGGAAGTTATCGATGCACAGGTATGTGAGTCATCTGAAACATTAGCTACCATCTGTCTCGAACCTTCATCATCTTATAGTAGTTTAATATTGGAACTCTCTGAATCATCTAGTAGAAATTTCTCCAGTCCTGAGTGTAAAGATATATCATCTGATGACCTTCATGCATTATATAATTAATTTAAAATGTTATAAATAGAACTTTCAATTATTGTTGTGAATAAAATCATTACTAACTTTAGTTACCTGTTTTCAACAAAGTTGTATGCCAAATTTCATAATTTTGATCACTGTTTCCATTTGTTATTTATCTATAAATCTAAGATATAATATTTCAATGTAACTAGTTAGATTAACTGCAATACATTTTGTGAGTGATTGTTTGCATGATTAGTGTCAAGCATGTAATTATTGTTTATGTCAAATGTGACCTTGTAACATTTGAATCTTTATATAAAGATCTGAATAAAGTATTAAGCAAATTGTATTGCAGTTTTAATATACCTAAACACCTTTTGTAAAATATACATTGTTCAAATTTTATTTTAGGCTGAGATGGCCCTAACATCTGAAGGTTTCGTTGATATTGATGTTTCAACTTTGGAATCAGTATTGGCTAGAGAAACACTTAATTGTAAAGAGATAAATCTTTTTGAAGCTGCTCTAGCATGGGCTCAGGCCGAATGTGTGCGCAAAGATAAAGAGAGCACACCATCAAATAAACGGGTTATGCTGGGTAATGCAATATATTTGATAAGATTTCCTACCATGTCATTAGAAGAGTTTGCAAATGGTGCGGCTCAATTGGGAATCTTATCTCCTCAAGAAACAATAGACATATTTTTACATTTCACTGCTGCTAAAAAACCACAATTATCTTACCCCTCAAAAGCCAGAGCTGGCCTTAAGCCTCAGGTAATTATAACATCATATTATAACCAAAAATAACTTAAAAAAAATATTTAACATGACAATATATAAATATGGAAAACAATTTATTGATTTCAGGTTTGTCATAGATTCCAATCATGTGCATACAGAAGTAATCAATGGAGATATCGTGGCCGTTGTGATTCTATACAATTTTGTGTGGACAAGAGAATTTTCGTTGTAGGTTTTGGACTGTATGGATCTTCGAATGGTGCAGCAGATTACAATGTAAAAATTGAACTAAAGCGTTTAGGCAGAGTACTTGCTGAAAATAATACGAAATTTTTCTCTGATGGATCAAGTAGCACATTTCAAGTTTATTTTGAAAACCCAATACAAATTGAACCTGAATGTTTTTATACAGCATCAGCAATTCTTGATGGGAGTGAATTAAGTTACTTTGGACAAGAAGGCCTCAGTGAAGTTTATATGGGCACTGTGACATTTCAATTCCACTGCTCATCAGAAAGTACTAATGGGACAGGTGTTCAAGGTGGACAAATACCAGAGCTGATTTATTATGGACCCACTGTTAATACTACTATAACAAATCCAAACACCAACGAGGACTTTGAGGAAAATATATCTCAATTACTACTCAGTGTGAAGAAGGTTTAGTATTCTCGATATAAATCAGAGATGTTCTTAACCAATACATGTAATAATTATTAATTATCATTCCCCAATGTTAAATTATTTTGTTGAATATTAAAGACTTGTGTATATTGTTGAATTAGAAAATAAGTACCTAAAATTGTGATATGGGTGTTGTAAAAGCTCTCTATAAATGCATAGGTATTAGGCCCGATTCATTATAATTCATACAAAAATTATTGCAATAAATAAATAGCTTAATTTCGTACTTAGTTTCATTAATTTGACAAATTAATCACCCACAGTTAAGGATAACTTAACCAACATAAGCTTATCTAACTTATTTTTATTCCTCTTCTTAAAATGTTAAAGGCTGGTGACATCTGAGATATTTAAAGACGGCACCGTATCGACTGCTTAAAATATAGGCGTCACCATGAATCACTTCTTTACAACCAATTAGTGTGTGACAAAAATATTCAAAATTTTGTATATTTTTATAGAACAATATATTTTTTTTGTATACTTGTCATACAATTTAACGATAACAAAAAATAGAAGCAAAATCAATAATTTTTATTTATTATTATGAAAAAATACGCCTCTCTCATTTTATGATTTATTATAACATTAGATAAATAATAAAAACGGAAAGAAAAATATTAATACATTGTACGTCGGCGCTCAGGTGAGACTTCTAACCCCGCATTTTCGTGGAGCCGGTGTACAATGTGTTAAGATAATAAAAAAATATCTACAAATTTTTCTTGTTACTAATTGTTCAGAAGTGACTGACCTTGATTTGACCTAATGGTAAGTGGAGATGATTGAAAAATGCATTAGTCTACTTAAGCTCTTCTTTAAGAGTAAATAAGGTTAAGAAGCTTCTAAGGCTAAGAGATGCACTTATTGTAATAACCTAACCAAAATAAAACTGTCAGACTTACAAATATTTCACATTATGAAAAACTAAACTAAATACTTTATTCTGTGTGAAATATTTAAAAACAATATAATATACATGTATATGCCTGATAGTAAGTCTTACTTATTAAATGTATTTAAAAAGTATTATTTAACCCTGACTATATAGTTAAGCTTACCTGTAGGAGGTATATTGATGCAGAGTGCCCGTGACAGCTTGAAGTAAGTGCGGCCAAGTTGATAACAGCATATTTGAAGAGCATCACTTATGTCAATCAGAAGATCTGTCCTAACTATTAAAGAAATTATAATCTAAAGAATTAAATCAATATAATACTCATTAGTATATATATATATTTTAAATTAATTTAACAAAAGGCGTATCTTAAGGTATCAATTTGGTAAAATTTTTGTTAAAATTACAGTGAGGTCATAAAGACCATCTCTTGCAGTTGTGAGAGAGGGTACATTAAGGACACTTGAGGCACACATACTCATAAAATAATATATCACAGTGATTTTATAAGAATTACATTAAACAATAACATTTTTGAGTTTCAGAACAAAATGTCATCAAAAGGATACGTTCAGTGCCTTCAGTTCTGCATGTCATATACACACAGGCTGCTTGTGTTTGGCTGGAAGGGCGTCCAATAGTAAGATGACGAGATAATGCCATTTTAAAAAAATTACAAGCAATATCAATGTATTGCTGATTGAGACGCAGCTGTTGACATAATGCAGTGATACCTTCACGAGCTTTCCTTATTGTTATTTCTCTTGATTCTTGACCAATGCCCACATTAAAAGCTAAAAACAATTAAATACCACATAATAAATTTTCATAAATTTTGCCTATTCCATTAAGACTCTTTTCTTCAAATTAATAAACACGAGAGAAGCAAATTATAATGATGAATTGTTCTAACAACGGGGTATTTAAAAAATAGTTCCATGGACTTTTTTTAAATATCTCAACATGGTAACGAATAAGAAAACACAAGAATTTCTTAACAACAGCTGTCAATTATTTTTACAACATTCCGTTAGTTAACAATATTATCAATAACTTGATAATTTAGTTAGAATAAGTTATTTGTGAGAAAAATAGTAATAACCTGCCCTAAGTCAAAGTTCAAGCAAACTAAAATAAACTAGTAACACCTTATCTTGACAGAAAAATAAAAATAGGTTTACAATTATTTTTATGACTGAAATATCTTAAATAATTATACAACTGTAGTGAAAATAAAGATAATCACTTTTTGTTTAAATTATTGTGTATTCAGTGACTTATTTAATCAGTACTCAGTCAGAAAATGACTTCTTGGATCAAGAGAACTTACATTTAATTTATTAAATAGTACAAATGAAAGATATAATAAATGTTATTAAAAGTAAAGAATTTTGTTTGCACTTCCAGCTCACAAATAATGTAATACTATAATGCTTAGAAATAATTTCATTTGTTTGTATTATATGTATAAAAGCAGATGAAAGTGTAACAAAATTAAAAACATATTTAGTACCTACAGTTAATATAGATTTCCAGTACCAAATACCTATAAATTTATTAAGATTTACTCTCAACCTCCAAAATCTTTGTGTGACATTTAATCATCTAAGATCACATTTTAACAACAATGATGAAAAAAATTAGGTGTTAACTTTTGTAACCAAATACACTATTTTTACTTTATTGTTAATAGATGGGTCTGACGTAATTACCTCTTCCAAAACCTGAAGCGCCACCTTTCGATTCAGCTGAAACAAACTGCCCGATTGCAGATGAACCCCCATGTGCGTTTTCTTGAAATTCAACTTCGGAAACTATAATATTATCTTCTAGTACAGTCCCACAGTTCGTACATACTGCATCGCCACGAGCAGGATCTACTTCTATCTCAGATGACCCACAATGTTTACATTTTTTACCGGACATCGTGCTTTTTCAGGAAAAGATAAAAAAACTTTTTTTACATTTGTCACTGTAATTGACTTTGAAGTTATACGAATTCACAAAACATTTTTTGTTATTAACTTATTGAAGAAAAGAGTCTATAAAATTAATAATTTTTGAGAGAAACGGGTGTAAAACTTGATCCGTGCAGTCAGCATTTGTGTTTCTGTTATGACGTTACTTTGACACTTATTTCATAGTATGTTTATTCCAAAAAATGAAGCATAAGGTTATTGATATAATGCCAAATGATTTTTTTTAAATAAAATAACTGTTCATAACTTAATAATTTCAGCAATTAATAAAACAGTTTTATCATAAACTAAGTGAAGATATTTTTTTATTCTTAGAAAGGGGTAGGGCCTGATTATAAAAAAAAATTGTATAAACAAAAGTAATGATACTAAATAAACTTTCAAATTTTTCTATAAAGAAGAGATGTACAGCAAAGTTGTACCTAATATATTTTAAGAAAGTAGACCCTAACACTTGAAGATTGTCTGAACGACTTATAATGATTATTTTGCTATTCAAATAATTTGAAAACATAACAAGAGGATACATCTGTAGGCAACTAAAAGTATTGTTTTTTATTAAGCAATAGTTGAACATCAGAGGCAAGTCCACACATCAAACAGCAATTATAGAATAGAATAGAAATTAAGATATTGCATAAGAAAATAAAATACAAATGCAACAAAATAAAAAGAAAGTAACTGTTAAAAATAGAGCGAAGTAAAAAAACTACGTTAGCAAAGCAAAAGGCGTCTTACTGCTAAAAGCAGTCTCTTCCAGGTAAGCATAGGATAGACATATAGCTTATAAGAATTAAAATTTTAAACGAATATTTTCTTTGACTACTAAGGTCGTAATACATTAAAATACATACCTATACAGAATTTTTATTCGTTTCATTAAAAAAAAAATGATCGAAATGATACACTGACATAAAATTCACTTTTTAATCTTTCTAAAACTTTGGATACGTCATAGTAATGACGAAACAATATCAGTAGATTTAAAGACAGTGTCCACCAATAAATATTTATTTTCAATATATATATCTATAATGCAGGCTGATGAAACCTGATATTTTTTTCGGATTTTTTTTATGATGTGGCGTCGTTTGAAGACAAATTTTATGAAAGTGGTTATTAACCACTAAAAGCACTTATAATAAGAATTTTTATAGAGAACAATTAAATAGTTTTGGAAATAAGTGTCTATTTATAAATCTACATTGTTATTAATTAAATTTATTTACATTGGTATAAATAATCAATTGACACATCGTTGAAACAAATTAGGTTCTTATTTCGATGAGTTACTGATGTATCTCTTTCCTATTTTAACCTCATAGTCTGTTTCTTTCTATCCTGTAAACAGGATAATCGCTAAACATGACGTCATTGCAAAGATACGCTATCATTGGCTGTGTATCACGTCATGTTACTAATAATAGTCGATGAGATCACCATTCGAATAGTTACGACCGAACTAGGATGGCATATCTGAAAAGTATCTTCACATAACACAAAAGTCGGCGGTTAAGTCATTTCGTAATATTAATGTGAGAAATTCTTAGGAGAAGGGCATCCCCAAAGCGAAGACAACGTCACCGTGCAAATTGCACTGATGAGTCATTATTGTTGTGTTCTCGTTCGTGAATATTTTCTTTTACACACTTTATTTTGTTATTGTTGCTGTCATAATTAGAACTGTCAAATTGTTGAAAAGACGTTGAGTGTTCTATAGTTATTACGGCTTTGCGTGATAAGTTAAGTAATTACGTAAATCACTCTTGTTTTCTTGTGTTTGTTTTTGAATTGACAAGAACTTGAACTGATGACGATGAAGATAGAAGTTAGTGATAGCCAGTCGAATCACTCGGACTTTTCCTGTGATAGTCAATCTTCGCAGGGGTCCTCAACTAATGATTTCACAGCGTCTGTGCCAACAACCAGATCCCTCATTACAGTAAGTGACCTTTGGCGTCTATTTGAATAAAAGCATTACTGCGTACTTTTTGAATAATAAAATTAAGTAACGTTTAAATAGTATAAATTAGTTATTCACTGCTTTCATCACATTATATTTACAGCATTTCTTAATATTTGGAGATTTTAAACAATGTATCATTAAGAAAGTCTTTTTTAGCCAACCTGATTTTATTGTTTAACTCATTAGTAGCTTATTGTTATCACATTTATAATATCTCTGACTGAATATGATTAACTGTAAAAATGTAAAACTTAATTTATACTTTATAAGTTAAAAGAAAACATGTTTTTCTAATTATGGACCTGCTTAATTATTTTACTAAAACTTTTCCTTATTGATAAGATCTAGTGATATTTTAATGAAAAGAAATGATCTGTTGAGTATTTATTACATATTATCTATGGTATATTTAGTTAATGAAATCAATTTATGATCTTTATCTTAAATATGATTAAGCTCATAATTGTAATTATGAGGTATCTTATGCAAAACACTAAAGTTTAGGCATTCCAGAGGATTTGGATATAGCTAGTTATAATTTAAAAAATAATAGCAGGTTTTGTGATGGCACCTGTAATCTATTCTTGAGAGTATATTACATAAAATTCTTGTAATTTGTGATAAAAGAACCTTGATAAAGTATGTATTGACAGTATACTTATAAACACACCTATTACTCATTATTATTTTTAACCTACTTTTATAAGTCATTGTTGTTTAAATAATAAATATGAAACAAGTCCAATAAAGAAACATTCAGTATTTATTTTGTATTTGATTGTTTTTACAAGGTAATACTGAAATTAAATCATTTCATTTATGGAAGTGAAATGATAAAATAAATACAGCTTAATAGTAGGTCATCACAATAACCTATAAATAATCACATGTAGTATACTGTAGTAACGACTGGCCCATTGGTGTAATAGTAGTAACCCTGCTTCATACACTAGGTTTTGCTGGTTCAATTCCCACTGAGGACAAACATTTATATGATGAACATTTGTGTTTGTACTGCGACTGGTTTTAAATATATATTTAATATATATTTATAACCATATACAATATATGTATATTGATTTCTGATAACCCGTACTACAGATGGTTAGTTACCTATCTTGGGATTAGAGTACTATGTGTGGAAAATGTCCCAGATCATTTATTTAGTCACTGCTAGGTATGGAAGTAAGGGATTCTCCTGTGGATGTGGTATAATATATCACTAAGTTTTCTGTAACCCAAAATGTAATTTATGGCATGGGTCTATCAATTAGGCAAGCCAAAAACTAATTTGTACCCATTTCACCTATTAAAACAGGTGATCTATGTATAAAACAATGTTTCATTAAGTATCATTTAGTAGAAAAAAAAAATTAAGATAATAATTTTAAAAATCTATGAACTTATATAATTTTATTATATGTATTCAATGATATATATATATATACATATATAT